>WAAB01020643.1:0-63978 GCA_013389865.1 Piaya cayana | reverse complement strand
CTGGCTTTTCTGCATGTATAATGCGTCTTCTCTCTGCAAAGGTAAGAGTGATTGCTAGCTTTCAAATCAGTGCATTTTAAATACAAAGGCTTCAATGACATTCAAAACTTGGGAGAAATAAAGACATGAAAAGAGCACGTGAGTGAATCCAGCCTATAAAGCAAGCTACCAAAGGGATCTGAGACACAATTTGTATAACTTGCCTCTAAAGGTACTATCTTAGTTCCACTAACACAAACACATTATTTAGTAGCTTTCAGTATCTGTGCAAACGACAAAGGCACTAGGACTAAATTCTAAAAAATGATGTGAATATGTGTTCTCAGTTAAAATCACTTAAAGGGTACAAAGTTTTCCATGTGCAGAACCATATCTTAAGGCCCACAATCTCAGGACGAAACATCTGATGACATGGATCATTCTGAAGAATGACTTAAGCCCTTCTGTTGTAAGGAACAACATTAATAAGAACAGAATGGGATGATGAAAATATTTATGCTAAAGTTTCAAGTTATGGTAGTTAATAAAAATACATAAAATATAACTGGAAATCTTCACTTGGCATGACTGATAATAATGAACATCTACGATACTATATAATTCCACCAAAATAATATCAGTGGAGTGCCATGTACAAAGCCAAGTAATTTCAGTTTTTAGCACAGCAATACTGTCCAGAAGTATAAACTATGATATTAACAAAAATAAATGGTAAGAGGAAAGGAAGTCACCGCATCTGACCCTGCAGTTTGCCAATACTTACTCATTTCTTTAACCGTGAAGAACAGAACACTATATTTCCAAGCAGCTGACCTATTAAACCAGTTAATCCAGATATATCAAATTGTAGCATATTTTGATTGGAGAAAGGAGGGTGAGAGTTCTGTATGTAAAAAGAGTGATTCAATTCAGAAACTAGTTAAGTGAACTCTGACAAATACGAAGTCTAACAAACACAGAAGTGGAAACTAAGGTTTTAAAGGAAGATAATAAAAAATAATCACATTTCTATGAAAAGNAAAAAAAAAAAAAAAAAAAAAAAGGAAGACTACATGATTTATGAATTGTTTTATTTTAATATTTACAAAAAAAAATCTTTATTCTCTATGGATTCTTTATAGTTTATCCTGTTAATGAAATTAACAACCTGGTTACAAGTTTGTCTGGCTAAACATTAACAGCTGCGATAGTTGACACTTGTTCCACAAAATTGCTCAAGGAAAAGGGTGGAAGCAGTGGGGAGAAGAGGAAAAAGAAAATTGAAATAAGGTCACAAGTACCAGAATATTTAATACTTTATAAGTACTGTACACAATTGTCTTCTGCCCTTGCTCTCTTATAACTACTGGAAGGGAGGTTGTGGAGAGGACGGAGCTGGTCTCTTCTCCCAAGTGACAGGGTCAGGACGAGAGGGAATGGCCTCAAGCTCCGCCAGGTGAGGTTCAGGCTTCACCGAAAGGGTCATTAGGCAATGGAATGGGCTGCCCAGGGAGGTGGTTGAGTCACCTTGCCTGGAGGTGTTTAAGGCACAGGTGTATGAGGTACTGAGGGGCATGGTTTAGAGATTGGTGGGAATGGTTGGACTTGATGATCCGATGGGTCTCTTCCAACTTCTATGCTTCTATGATTCTATGATTCAAACTTCTCAGGGATTTGAGACAATAATGTTATTTACCCTGCTAAAATAAGGCCATCTTCAGTGGGCATATAGACCAGCTTTACACTCAACAGTAAGGCAAAAAAATGTCACGTGCCTTTTCACCAATGTAGTTCTCCAGCAAAAATTTTCTCTGGGTAATAAGATTTATATGCAGTAATGCTGGATGGCAAAAGAAGACAGACTACATTGAGAACAGCTGAGGCACAAAAGAAACTCAGCAGAAAGCTGAAATACAAAGACAGCATTTATGTGAGGCTTCCAGCAGCTAAGCCATCTATATACCCCTCTGGATTATTACTAGCTAAAAGTGCCAACTAGATTTTAATCGTCCCTCTCCATCATTATTTTCACATGTTCAGCAAGTACTCATCTTTCACTATTTGACATTGCAATCTGCTATTCTGTACTTTCACAAACCCTTTACAACCTTTGCTGATATTCATGCTTAAAGTGAAATGCAAAGGATAGGAAAAGTCAGGCAATTAATTTTGAAAGTGAAATATTCTTAACAGTAACCCCACATAAGCCTGGGCTCTTCCAAACCAAATATTCTGTCTTGGTGATAAAGAATAAAAAAGAAAAGAATTCAGCATTTGTGGGGCCTTCCATTTTGAGCTTTATGAATATTAACATTTCTGCAGGGAATCATTTGCTCCCAACAACTACAAATAACAGAACAGAAATTTACAGTTCCTTGGACACAGGTCAATATTATCACCCATATTCTGCAAATGAAGAAACTGAAGTATGCAGAAGACTAAGAAAAATGTTTACCCTGAAATACCTAGAGACGTTCTCTTTTAAAATCCATGCTGGACATATGGCTTGAATGGCAGGGATGTCAAATACCAACTAATCTCATTAATTTCATACTAACCAACAGGGTCAAACAGCTATGCATGTTTCTGCTGTCAGTGTCAACAGAAAGAGAGAAGCTCATGAGGGTTTAAGCATGGCCCTCAGGAGACATCAGTTGTTCATTCTGTGTGTCATGAACCTGACAACTAGATGAGCTGTTAAAATAGCAAAAGTCATCTCTCCAGTTGGCTTGGTCCAGTGTTCAGAGCTAGGAAAGTAAAGACTTTGGAAATATTTTCAGAACCATCACCTCTGTCCTTTCCCCATAAATCTCTAAATCCTGCCTTATTTGTTTCTAGGACCTTGCAAGCTCCTTTCTTGTTTGCTAAAACCCTCTTTTTCATGCTTCAGTAATTCATACATAGCACTCATCAAAGACATCCAAAATATCTTTCCCTTCTTTATTTTTATTGCAACCATGTTTCTCATCTGTCTACATACTTCTTTTGGCTTCTGATCTCTCTCTGTATCAAGTACCAGATGTTCATCATGGCCTCAACACTGGCAGGAAACCTGGCAAAGACTCAGCAGGGCTGACAGATAAGTAAGGTGTAAAAAGTGCATTTACTGATAATAAGGTCAGAGTTAAAAACTGAATTACTTCTTTGCATCAGTGTTGACTGCAAAACAGCTCAGGAAGCTTCCAAAACTGGAATGTTAATTTAAATGCAAAGGCATCAGAACTTGGTCGACTGAAATATTAGTATCTATAGAAGAGATTTGAGATAGAAAAAAATACCTTCCACAAACTGAATACATCACTTAGGTTTTCTGGGAAAGTACTAAGCTATCATTCAAAGCCACCTTGGTATCAGAGGACAACAGGTAGCAGTAGTAGTAGTAGTAGTAGTAGTAGCAGCAGCAGTAGCAGCAGTAGTAGGAACAACCTCAATTTTTGAAGTACTCTAGTATACCTGATTTCTAGTCAACACATTGATAGTATAACACAGAAGAAAATTAGTAGACCCACAGCAACTATGCAAGATTCAACAGTATTTTTTTTGATCACACTTCACAAAATTTTTATCAGGCATGTTGATAAACTCAGTAAATACGAGAGATGAGTGAAATGGATGAAACAGAGAACTGGAATTAAAAAAAAAAAGCTTTGGAAGTATCTTTGAACTAAAGCGAGAAGAAGCTTTGCATACCAAGAATAAATGATTTTTATTCACAATTTCAAAATTATTCACAGTAATAAAAAACAAATTTGACAGTAAAAATTTAATGAAGGAAGCCTTGTTGTTAAAAGGTTGAATTTTACCTTTCATTTCAGTGTCCAATAAAAAAACATGTGAAGTAACATATATGCAGAAAAACAATTCTCATCATACATACATGACTCATCAAATTATCCATTGCCATATAAGAAAGATGTTGTGAATATTGTTGATCATCCCCTGAAGATCTAGTGGCTCTCATTAGTGATCAGAACAGCAAACAGACTCTTAGGAACGGTTAAGAAAGAAATGCTGAAAGAGAACAACTGCCTCTATTTTGTAGTTTGTTATTTTTTGCCATCCGTCTCTAAAAGAATAAAGAAAATTTGCAAAAGGTTGACTAGAATGCTCAGAATAAAGGAATGACACCTATGAAAATTGAGAAACAGACCACTACAATGACTTTGCCTTGAAATCAGAAAATGTAAATTCTGTAAATCAAAAAAGTCATGGAATCATAGAATGATCTGAGTTGGAGGGCATCTTAAAGATCACCTAGCTCCAAGTCCCTGGCATGGGCAGGGACACCTATCACTAGATCAGGTGGCTCACAGTTCCATCCGATGTAGTTTTGAACATCTCCAGGGATGGATGGGGTCCACGACTTCTCTGGGCAATCCATTTCAGTGCCTTACTGCCCTCACAAGAAAGAATTTCTTCCTAATTCTCCCCTCTTCGCCTTAGAACCATTATCCCTCATCCTATCACTACACTCCCTGAAGAATCTCTCTCCAGCTTTTCTATAGGCCCCCTTTAAGTACTGGAAGACTACTATAAGATCTCTCCAGGACAAGATATGGAGTAGAGGAATAGGGAAGGGGGTTTTGTCTTTTTCATAACAGAAGGTTCAGTGGACAGCCAAAAATCTGCAAAACATAAGACATAAAAGAAAACTTCAGGGATTGTTTTTTCTTTTGACAAGTAATCAAATTATGAAACCCATTACTGCAGGGTGTGAGAGTAGTTAAAGTGTAAAAAGTATGAAGAACTGTTAATTCATGAAAAAAAGGAATTATCTCCAGAATTTCAGAACTCCAGGAGGGTTTGCTTCATGGAAAATTCAGGAGACGTTTAGCCCTGGATTGCTGATTCAATTCAGTCTGAACTCTGGAAGTTCCTAAACCACTGATTTCTAAACTTTCAACAGAAAGGATTTTTCTGTGCTTTTCTGAAGTCACTCTAAAATTTTCATCTTTTCTTATGTCCTAACAATTTGTTAAACTCTTTCAGTGTTTACTTATGCACTACCTGCTCTTCTGCAATATTATCCCCTAAACTCTTAGCTGTACAGTGAGATTTGCCTCTTTGTCTCACACGTGACTTGATGTTGTAAAGCTTCTGTTTGGTTACTGATACTCTGTGTATCACACAGACCATTGTAATTTTCATCCTTCAGCTCCTATTCTTACAAACATCTTCCTCCTGTAAGTTTGCTTATATTAATTTATTCTTGTAGTTTCTGCTCCAATTTCATTTTTTTTCAAGTTATGTTGCCTTGTCTTTTAGCCTTTTAATAGTCTACCTGTCCTTCCAGTAACCCTTTTCACTCTTGGTTACCTAATGTATCATATCTATTTAAATTGCTGGGTTTCTTGGCTGCCTTTTCACTTACTTGCCTGGAAAACTAACTGCACACTGACTGTGCTGTCCACATGATGCCTATTGTTGGAAGTGCTAATAGCTACTACACGTTGTATCGACTAGGTCAAATTTCCAGTCCCTAGCCAGCTGCAGAACTGACAAAGAAGCTACATCTTTGATCTCGGTTTTACAACCCATGCTGTAGCCTATACTTTAGAAAAAATATCATACAAGGCCCCATACAAGATTTCACAAATACGAAATGCAAATTCTTATATTCCCTTAGATTTCAGAGCACAAAAAGTGGTGCCGCAGTTCCTGTTCACAGGATTCAGGGTATTTTATACAACCATTCAGTGATCCTGTTGCAGCAATTTGTAGGTCTGTGACATGCATTAAATCCAGTAACCATAGTAGTAGCAGGTCTATCAGGCAGTGTTTACCCGCTGATACAAACTGCTCAAATCTACCTGTATAAGATGTATCACCCAATTAACAGGCCAGCAGAATCAACCAGAATGCAAACAGCAGTGAGAGCGAAGATCAGTGTGAGAAAAGAGACAGCAGACAGAAGAATATGACCTGCCAACTGACTGTAACTTGATTTTCCAATTTCCAGAGGCATAAACAGGCAGGTTACAGTAAATGGAAAAATGAAACAGAAAGTGTTTAAGTAGCTGAGTGCCGTACTATACCAGAGCAAGAGAAAAAGAGAAAAAAAGATGAACTACAAAGACAGAAAAGGTGAAATTTGCCTGAATATCTATATTTTCAGATCTCACAACATAATGTTTCTTGATTTAATGGCAAACTTAATAAAATCTATCTGAATCTTGTGCTTACATTTTACATTTTGAAATTTTTAATTAACACTTTGGAATATTTTATAAATTATTGAGTTCACTTTTGGAAGTATTCTTGCATGAAATTAAATGAATGAATCTACAAACAATAACAGTTATCAGAAACAGCCATCAAAATATTATTATCACTAGTTCAGTAATGGAGACAGAGTAGTGTTATAAATGGGATCCTTTTGATGTGCACTGTTATATGCACTAAAACATCTCACTGTGATATTAAACAATACCAAAAATCTATAGAACGAAATAAAATAATAAGTTGTATATGCTATGAAAACCTCACAGCATTGCTTATTCCTGCCATCACTAAAATGTAGGAACTTGCAACTACTTCAAGCAGGTTCATCTATTCCTGGGCTGAAATTATCCTGCTAAATACAAAAGGCAAAGACTGTAGCCCTGGGATTACATCGTTAACAGAGCTTGTGTCCCCATAGCTAAACCCCTTCTCATCACAAACTGAGTGCTCTTATCTGTGCTCCTATTGGGAATAGGTTCTGATCACAATATCTTTGAAGTACGCATGGATACCACCTGGAAGTGGGTTAACACAACCAAAGTCTATCAGGATGCGTGTTAAAAAACTCTGAGGCTGATTGTGTAACAGTGCTCAAGCGGGAGTCCTGGGTCTGCTGAGTTTATTGTTGCTGCCATAAACAGAAGAACAATCCCCTTTTCATTTCTGTGCTTGACTTTTCTCCATTTTTAATTCTGCATACATTTAGGAGAGCAAGTTCCTTGATTAATATTTCTTGTTGTATGCTAATGTAGATACTCTTCTCAAAAAGAAGAGGAGTCTAGACTTTATTCATCACTTTCCTCAATTCTTCAGCCAGAGACTTAGATAGATATCACCACCACATTCTCCTGACACATTGCAACTAGGACACACACCACCCTGGGATGCAGCGGGAACTACATCTTCCTCATGTACCTCATGCTCCTCTGTCCTTCTCTCACTCCTAAACCTGTTTCTGTGCTGTCTGTGATAGGAAAGTTAACACTTCCCAGCAGTGCACTTTGCCTATGTAGAAGTCTTTTCCTTAGTCAAGACTCAGATAGCAGCTCTGCAAAGCACTGCTCCTTCAGAGCTTTCAAAATGAGTTGGCTGTACTTAGTGTTCACTAGAATTCTGGCAATTATTCAGTGATTTAATTATGTCTGTTAATGGGATTTCTAGGAAAAGTATTATTATGTGGAGATCAAAAGCCATTGTGAGCTGAAATGAGACTGAAATTATATTGGACTCAGCACTAAAAATTCAAATTGTTTCTTAGTAAAATAGGGATTATATTTACTAGCAGCTAGTTTTACCTTGAATGTAAATTAAGGCGGTTTGGAATCAACAGTTTACAGAATCTGTTCCTTCATATAATTCCAAGGAAGCTGAACTACAGCAGGGATGTAGCTCTATATTATATATACATGTAGGCTTTAATGGACACTGGGAGAGTTCTTCCTCTGATTAATTTCTGTTTAATTGCAAACATTTCTCATTCAGTCTTAATCCTAGCTCACAGAACTATGCATTGCTTATTAAGCTTAAACTATTTTAACCTATTTTGGGTTAGTTTTTGCTACTAATTGCACAGCCTGAATTAAGAAGCATTCTTTTGACAAACTTCAAAGTATACTTTAATGAGATAAAACTCAAGTGATAGAATTTGTCTAAACAAGTAGCCCTTGAATGTATTTCACACTGCTTTTGCATTTTAATGGCACTTAGTATAACATTTCCTTTTTATTTGTTCTTTTGTTTTTCATTCACTCTTTAAACAGTCAATGACCAAAAATAAAAAAAAAAAAAATAAAAGAGAAGGTGAAAAGCAAGTCTCCTTAATCCCAGCAAAATGTTCTAACCATTTGTACACAGAAATATACACTTCCTTCTCTTTCCACTTTCTTGGAGAATCTAGACATTATCTGGGGGAAAAGGAGAAACAAAACAAGCTGATGTGCCAAATTCTGCCTCTTCTCTCCAGGGTTGCTGGATGATTAAGAGACTCTTGAAGATATGTCTGAGTATCCTAATCAGGGAACTTGGGTCTCCAAAACTATCAGTGAGTATCTTAATCACACAAAAAAAAAAACTTGAAAAGAAAGGGAAGAAACCAACAGTATTTCCAGTTTGTGAAAGACTGATCTCTGCCTGGGTTCAGGAAGAATGGAGAAGAAACTTAGCATGGGATTCAGTGGCCAAGTCAAAGTCAGTGATGACATTTGGACAGCCCAGTGCATTTCACATGTCTCCAGGTGCTGCTACAGGGAAGGACAAGTCTCCTGAAAATCCTGGACCATACTCCCAATTTCCACAAGTACCTCAAGCAATCTGGAGAAAATGAAACAATGCTAGACATGAAACACTAATGTTTAGGTCACAGAATTGTTCTAGAGGAGAACAGTGGAAATAGTTTCCCTTTTGGTTAAGTTTAGGTAACCAAGTCTTTAAAAAAAGTCTCACAAGAAGCATCAGCACCTCTCTAAGTATCACGGATCTAATTTTTGTAGCCTCAGAATTGAATACTGCTTGGTTGAGAAAGCCCAAGTCCCTTCTGGAGTAACACCTTGGTGTTTTAATGAGATACTTCTAGCCAACAGCTTTAGTAAATTTTCATATTATTTCTATTTTAATTTGAAAGTTACAGTTGAGTTGTTACCATGATTCCTGTTAAACAAAAATAATCACTCAACTGCCCTAACTTCAATGAATACATTTTTGACCTTATTAGCATGCATCCCTAAATTGTTTCCTTGTAGTCCTGTTATAAATTCTTTTGGATTGAACAAACTTTTGCCTAGAGGCAACAAGGGCTTTTAATAAACCAAACCTTCAATGTGCCCAGATGCTAATCTGTAAGTACTATATACTGTCTGTATGTGTTAAAAGTAATTAAAAACTAATATTTTCAACCTTTAAATTTTGACTATTTAAAACCTACCTGCTTGTTGCTGTTATGATGTGCAGTCATTACACATAGCACATAATACATAGCACTGTCTTCAGAAAAAAAAAATTACTTTTAGCAAAATGATTCAGGAAATTTTGGGTGAAGAAAGTTTGTCTAGAAGCAGAGGCAGAAAGACAGCATCTGAAAATCTTGGGCTTCTCTGTGTCACTTCCAGCACTTATATTGAACTAAAATCAGTTCAATAGTGAGACTAGAGGGTTAAAATATTGATAACTATGTGACTTCTCTGCTGTTGTACATAGGCAAATAAGAGTTTACATATTTCACAGATACAACTCAAGGGATCCTTCTGTCTAAAATTCCCTAAAGCTCAGCATAAATGCACTCAAAGCCAAATCCAGAGCTCACACAAATAAGAAATGGATTTGCACCTGCTACATCTTAAATCTGTCTTCCATGTTTAACCTGTTCTGACTTGCCCAGCAGCTGCAGTTCAAAGAAAATCAACAAGCTTTGTCTAGAGATTCTGCAAATATCACTGTACAGCTACTTCTCCCAGCTCCTCTTCCAGAGCATCCAGCTGTATCCATAGATCTCCCACAGAGACTGAACATAACTACACCTGTCACAGTCCACTTGGCTATCAATATCCCTGACACCATTGCTCCCTTTACAGATTGCTATTTGCCTCCTATGATTCTCAACCTCTCCTTCCCCCTCTGCTTGAGTCACTAGAGTTCATCAAAAACTTAATTACAGAAAGAACCTTGTATGCAACTGTATCTTTAGTAGTGTGATACTGAACTAGCACAGTAGAGAATTCCCAAAGTCATTTAATCTGAGCACCACCAGAAGGTATAAGAAACTAAACAGAAAATAGAAAAACAAAATTTTCCCATTGTTTCTACAGAATAAGATCTGATAGCCAAGCACAAGTAACTCTAAGGAAAAAAAATGGTGACTTTGGCTATATTCTCAAATTCTATATTATTTAATAATCCAAATGACATCATGGCAGTGGAAATACTGATGCTTTGAGGAAAACCTGGATTTACCAAACAGACAAGCACAAACATACAGAAGGAGAAGTCCAATTAGTCATAAAACATGGTTCCCCAAAATTACCAGCACTACCTATAAAAATATTCAGATCAATATTTACTTGATAGCATTAGTACTCCTTTGAATACCTGTAATGCCTTGTAATTTATGTCCTATTTGTGAACTACCTATGACAATACATGTGGATGTTAGATAGGTACTAGATGAGTACCAGTACCTGGTTTACACTCCATACTGTATCTATATTGTAACAGTCTTTTTTACTGCAGTAAAAATTCCCAGTTTCCAAAATTATTCACTGAAATTAAGGTTCATTCATTAGTCTGAGAAACCTGGAAAAACTGTACATCTGCATGCTGGCTTTTTAATCTGGTTATGCATAAAGACTGTATGACACCCTCCTGATGTAAGAGAGAAGGTGCAGTCAGAAGTGGAAGGGTTATGGCATCTTCAAGATACAGATTCACTAGTGGAAATTTGGCTGATCTTATACCAGTTTAGATAGTCCTCTAAAAGACTAATGGATTTGAAGTTATTGCTGCAAGTCTTTATGGAGCATGTGTGGGAAGTGCAGTTTGCACTGAAATCACATCAATACACTAAGGGTGAAACAGGAAACAGGAGGGAGATAAATTTTTGGCATTTAGTGTAGGGGCTGGAGTAGGGGAGAGGCTGCTCTGGGCAAGTGGCAGGTGCAGAAGTTCAGCTCAGTCATATCGGAGACTATATCAGCACAGAAGCTAAAAAAAATCCTACTTTGTCCTCTTGTTGGGACAAATTAGTTTGCAAACAACTCTGTTGATTTATTTGAATTGCAGATAGGATATAAAAAGCCTAAAAGTCCTACCTAATCCTGTATGATTTATCACCTCTGAGAGTTCTTCTGATGAAGGAACACAAGTCCCTCTTGTTTCCTTCTGTTATTCATTAGAAATAATGCATATGAATAATAGTGTGTTATTTTTCCAATTAGCAGAAGTAATATTATTGTTGTTACTATTATTATATTTTCACCTTCAGATTCTTCACGGTTGGACTCTGTACTTTATGTCATAGGCAATTTGCTATCAAAAAGTGAGGCGTTAATTAAATAGATGATCTACAAGTTGAGTGTAAAGTAGCTCTTTAGGTGGTCTGCCCTGAGATACAATAGAATTTGCTGAGGAACTAGTATCTGCAAAATTCTGAGTAATGCAGCACTGAAAATGTTGACTTCTCTGAACCTATGAGGGAGGGGAAATGGTACAGAAATTTGTATTTATTTTTTCTTAAAAAGAAGGTAAAGAGTAGCTTGCTTTCATTAGTTACATAGAAAACAACTATTTCTTCATTCCCTATGAAGCCAGTGCAATTCCTCATATTTTAAATTCAACATGAACCAGATTGTTCTGCTATGCTGCCTTCATAGACAACAATAAGTTTCCAGAAGCTGTTATCCCTTTGCACTAAAGTCAACATAAACATGGGGGCATCAGAGCAAGGCGAAGACCTCAAAGAGCCCCAGCTGACAGAATTTTCTAATATCTTAATTAATTTTTTAGTATTTTTCATTAAATATCAAACATCAAATCTGGAAATAACAGTTAAGATAAAAAGTGACCTGGAAGAGAAAAGTTTTCAAAGCAGCATTAAATTGGCACAACATGGTAGAAATCTGTCACTGAAGACACAATTCTAAAACTTTTTTTCCTTCTTTTGTTTTTCACACACAAATAAATTGCATTTCAGAGAACATCACACCATTCTGTTCATGTGATTTTGGAGCACACATGCATATTTCTTTATGCAATGTAGGAAAAGGCATTTAGTAGAAAACCAGAGTATCTCTTTTCTCAGCATCTGGTTAATCAAGTGCCATAAACTGGGATTGCAAACTTAATCCAAATTAAACATGCTTGCTTTTAATAGCCAGGAATGTAGTAAATAATGATAAATAATAATCAAATTTGGAACACTTAATGTTAATTTTATGCTACCAAGGATTACATGATTGATGAGGCAATGGGAAGGAACTTTTAATTTGAAGGCCAAAAAATGTTCAAAAAATAAACAAAAGAAAGATTTTTTTTTTTTCCCATTTTGAGTGCTTGTAGCCTCAGACTTTGAATTTTTGTGTTTGTCATGCTTTGGTGTCTTCCTTCTTACTCTGTCCTTCCCATTGACAAAATCTCTGAAATATTCCATTTGATGCTCTTCATTAATAAATCTAAAATAAAAGTTAAATAAATGCGTTTTGAATGAAAATCTATTTTTCACTTCAAAAAGTGTCTACTAAAGTTAAGCAAATAAATAAACAATGGGCATTATATAAATATCATGTTTCCCAGAAATGATGCAAGGACTTTAAAGATGCAAAGTACATCTACACTATGGGTTTATATTTGGCCTTCTCTCTCAATGTTACCAAGTTTCTCAGATGAAAAACAACTGTCGTCAAGCCAGTAAAAGACCTACAACTTATTATTCAGTTTGAAAATTTGTCTCTCTATGAATCTGCATAAAGATAGCAACAAAGAGTAGTCTTTTACACTAATTCCAGGAAAATGCTCTGTGTACTGGACTGGCAGGGCTAAAAGACACTCTTTCACCACTCTTCTCCAATCTATCTTGCAGCTACCCCTGACTTTGTGGCAGGGTTTAAAGACTGGATCCCATTATAAAAGTATTCCACCACTGGTTTCATACTACTCAAAATTTAAAATAGTGGACAAGAACTAATAAATATTCTCTGTAAAGCCTTCAAAACTATTATTAATTTGTAAGTAGATGTAAAAGGCTTTGTTTAGGCATCATTAAGGGAAGGGGAAAGATCATAAGTTGCATATAGCTGTGATTAAATAAAAATAAAAGAAGCATCAATAAAAACTGCAACTATGAAACAATGCAGCAGAAAGAAATAATAACTAGCTTAATACTTAGAAGACCCAGGCATTTTGATGTTGTATTTTAAGTTGCAGGCAAAGATGTTGCTGTTTGGATTTTGCATACCTAATAATAGTGAAATTAGATAATTATCTAGCTGAGAAATAGGCAAGTTTTCAAATGTCCAGATGGTTCCACCACCCACCTCATTTAGCAAAACTTCCTTTATTCACACTGCTCTAACATGCTGCCCATTTCCTCAATTTGTACCCATTAGCTGACAAGAAAAGGGCTCAGCTCAGAAATCAACAGGCTCTGACAGGAAACCAGTTCCCAGGGGCCCTCTTAGAAGTTGGATTTTAACTGATGTTGCCCAGGAGACAGCTGTAGCAACTAAGTCTCTATCTGAAGCAATATTAGTGAAGCAGGTGAAAGGATTTACAGTACAAAGACCTCTTAATATTCTTGGTAAGCTGCAGAGAATGCCCCCGGGAAGGTGAGCTCCCAGGCTTGAGATAAGAACACTAATGTAACTTATTTCCCATTTGCTAGTGAATAAAACTTCCATGTGTCACTCAGTGATTCAACTACAAAATGTGGTTTACATAGTTTGGCTGATAGAGAGGGCAAGGATAGCTTTATGGTGGAAGGCATATTCATCTCTATGCAAACATCTGAGAGTTCCCCAGGTGCTGAGGAGGGTTTGCCACCTCACTGCATCAGCAGCTGAGCAGCAGGCAAGGGATTTATTTGCTATGGGTCATGTTTGTAAAATATGCAGCCTTCTGACAGCAGAAGCATGCCTTGCCAGAAAGGGAGGAAAGACAGGAATGCGCAAACAAGGTCATTTGACCAATGTCACCTTCCAAAATATCAAGAGATGCTAGCTTCTAATTAATATTATGTTTATGAATATTACATCAGGGTGCACAAAATTCAGTCACTAACGCTTCTCTGATTAACCTGGTGATCCTAAAAGATACTCTAAAGCATCATCACTTCAACTGCTTTTAAAGTATGAATGTTCATTGTGTGAGAATGGCAAAGAGATCACTTCATTTAATTTCTAGTATATGGGTGACAAAGAATACGTAAAATGTTTGGAGTTTTGTTTTTGTAACAGTGAAAGCAATCAGCAAATAATCAAAGTTTCATTTCAAGGTCTTTAATGGTAACTGCCTCAGAGAGAAATGTAATTCACCTGACACTGCACAACAAAGCTGCGTTGTTGTGATGGTGATATCGGTTACACAGCTTGGGAAACATATTAGATAATTATCTGTAAGCATACTGATTCCCTGACAAAACCTAAATTAAAATGGAGTTGCACAGAGAGTAGCTATTAGAAGTTCAAGGTAAATTACAAAGCAAGTATTTTATAATTATCCTTAAATCTGAGACACTGAGCAAAGGTTAAAGATGACTATGTACATTACAAGGTAGACATCCAGTGAGGGGATGGAAACTACCTTACTTCAACACTGTAAAGGATGCCAAACCACCAATGAAATAGTTTTTGCATTGAAGTCTAGTGCATATGTAGCATCAGACAGAAAAAAAATCATTTTGCTTCTAAGTGGATGTTTCAAACTATGGAATCGTTCTAATACAACATAGACACCCTGGAACTGATAGTGATCGGTCACTACTAGGTGGCAAATGATCAAATCTTTAATAACTAGAAAACTAAAATCTTAATCTAAAATCCTTGATAACAAGTAGTCTAAAATCTCCTAAGAACAAAATTTGCATTGGGCACTCTTTATAGAAGAAAGATACATCTCTGATGAAGAAAAATGGGAAAGTCACACATAAAGATTACTGCTTACAAGCCTTAAGAGCATCACAGGAAGCTGATTTGACCTACAAAATACATTCAGTGTAGAATACTGAGCTGTTGGATGTTTTCAGTTACTTCTATCTGCTGCTACAAAATTAGTCGGTAAGAGATTACCTTATGTATGCAATACCCTTAAGGAGAATAGGAAAAGCAGTGAGACAAATCAATACACTAAACCTCAAAAGGGAAAGAGAAAAGTGTCTGAAGCACTCTAATATACCTGTTTGTATTATCAGTCACCAGCTTAGAAACTGTGATATATAAATATTATCATCCTTTGTGTTCTTCAGCTACTAACAAAGGCAAGGGAAATATGACAATTTATAAATTCAATTAAAAAAAACCAAAATTTTTTCTTGGATTGCCTCAATAAATGACTGCTTTTAAAATACCAGCCTTAAAAAAAATCCTCCTTTGAAACAGATATTCATATGTACTTCTTAAAGAATTACATTACTTCTTCATTACAATACATGACCTGTCACTACTTCTGAATACAAAGAAACTCAGAAAAACTTTATAGTGACCTCACACAAATTTAGGAATAAATATGTCCCTTAAAGTCAAAGGAAACACAAGACAAAAAAAAAACCAACCCAAACAAAAAAAAAATTTCCACACTTTGCAATTTTTTGTTTTGATTTAATAGAATAGCAGAAGGGTCACAATCAAGGTTTTGAATTATTTGCAATACTGTAATTTCCAAAGGGATTACAACAGCTTCAGCTTTCATTATATTCCTCTAATTCTTTCCTTCATTTGTTGGAAATTTAATCAGGGAAGTGAAGCTTAATTTACTTTCCCGACAAACAATGGACCAGGCAAAAATATAGCTGCAGTCCCTGACTCCTCAGAGTTACCACATCCACTCTGATTGTTCTCCCCAGCTATGACAGCAAATACGTTTTTCCTCTGCAGTTGGTGAAACATCAGGATGGTAGAAACACAGATCAAATTATGATATGTTTGCCTTGGTAACTACTGTCTAACACTGAAGTGTACCTATCAGGACCCTGATGAATTGTGCATTTCTGATGAAAAACTATATGCAGCTTTAATCTGTATGGTTACCTTGGTCTCCCTGACTGAGTACATTAATACTACAGTTGCCAGGGCTCAGTAACAATCTGCTTTGCCACAGCTAACACAAACTGCTTGCTGTTGCTTAGCACACTGTTTCGCTCAGTCACTATGAGGAAATATCCTCCCTTCTCCTTTTTCTTTGGATTTCAAAAGTTATCATCTAAAGTAAAGGTAAGCATCCAGTTGTTAAAACAGATATTAATTATATTTTCGCTGTTTCTTTGGCAAAGAAACTTGTAGTAGGCTGTGTAATGACATTTCTACCTCTTTATATAATTTCTAACTTACAGCTAGTGGGCATTTGGTTTAGTTAATACTTAGTTAATATTAACTATCAGAAAACCACCCCTGTACAGAGATGTAATTCATCTTTTTCCCCCTTGAGGATGGCCTAGACTTAACTTTTGTACCACTTAAATTTCCCTATCAGGTGTCTGCTTTTACCAAATGAATTAAGCAAATAAACCTGCAATTTTGATTTTTAACAAGCTGGTGTTGGATTGTCTCTTATCAGACAAGACATATTTCCATTTAGTATCAAAATTAACTGTCCTGATGTAAGCACTTTTTCTTTGTGTTGCATTAATAGTATAATGGTTTGGCTGCAGCACATTAACTAGTAGGATAACTAAACCCACTATGTAGAGAAGCCCCTAGAAAGCACAGATTTTGGTGAAATGAAGATATGCTAGGACAAGTAAAGTCAACCAGGCATAGGTAAATATAAATTTGTTATGCAAAGGTATGACTATAGGTCACATATTTCACCTAAAAACTGATATAGGCCACTTCAAAAAATGTGCTTACAGTCTTGGTATAGGAAGGGCCTGAGTCTGTACCTACTTCACATAGATCAGAGTTTTCCTGGTATATGATCTGCAAGTGCATTCTGTTTTTCTTGAGGTGAAATGTCCACATAAGAGTGTCTGTTTTCCACTCCAATATGTTACTCCAGAAAGGAGTGTTGTGTGCTCTTGGAAGTATCTGGCTCTAAAATGCACTGTAGCATACGCTAGCACATAAATACAGACAGCCTCCAGAGGTTATAAAGCCTCAGAAGTAACGTGTATGTGTATTCCTTAGTATTAAGAAGGTCGTCTACATCCATTCATTTATGGGTTCATACATTCAGGCACACATTCATTTATTCATGACTAAATCAATAACCACATTTTCTACTTCCATGCAAGCTGAAGAGTTGTTTGTTCACAACTTGGAGGAGAAATTCAAGGGCAACAGGTTAATGCAGTTAGAAGGGAGGACAGAGAAGGGCTGATCTAACTAATGCTGTACCGTGCTGGAAAGCATTGGAGTGATTTCTGAGCAAGTCACTGACAACAAAAAGCTTTATGGTTACATACCCACAACAAGGTAAGGTAAGTTTGTTCCATTAATCACTTCCTTGCCCCACTTTCTCTTGAAGGACAAATGTGGCTAAAATATAACTTTTTTTTGTTTACATATGAAGGGTTTGTTGCCTTTGACATTCATGCAAACACTGTTATTCTCAAGCTTTCCAGACTTTAGAGGTTTCACTGCAGAGGAACTGAACAAGTGCAGAGATGCAATATATAAAAATACTAGTAATTACAGTGAGGACTTACAGAGAGCATGGATTGGGATATAGAGTACGATCAACTATGGGCTTCATTTTTCAAACAATTTATTCTTACAGGTATAAATATTTCCCTAAAGCAGCAAAAATATCTAATATACCATTAACGCATATACAATCTAAATGACAAATCTTTCATTATAATGGTTCTTATGGTCCAGTTCATGTCATGCTTAATTAGGTCAAACTAAAACACCCTAACAAATGACCACACTATCTCTTTAAATCGACTACAATCCATATATAAAGGACAACACACTAGTCAGCTTTCATGAACTTTCCTACATTTGCTTTCTCAGGCTGAAACAAAGATCAACCATATTTAAATATCTGTGGCTTCATAAAAAGCGTTTACTTTATTTTCTTGTAAATTTTGAAAGATATCACAAAAAGCAGAAATCCACAGTTGTGAGCAAACATCATAATATGGCACTATAAGAAAGATTAGGAGGATAGAAGGAAGAATAAGCAGTTTCAGTGCTCAGGACCATCCTGTACTAAGGCAATGTGAAGGACTTAGCTGTTAATTTAGCAGCAGGAAACCAACCCCACAATTCTGTGTATGAAACAAACAGATGCCTCAAATTCAGAAACTGTTGCTGAAAAACTGACAAGAATTTTCTTTTCTGCCAGCAAATGGTTATATTTGAGTAGAGGACTTGCAGCAGTGGGAGAAGAATTGGCTAGTTACTGTTCCAGTCAATACATACTGTGTCTGTTTGCAACAATAACAGTAAAAGAAGCTTGAAACAGTAGTACAGTGGCTTAGTATGCTGAAGAAGCTTTCAGAGCTAAACAGCGCAATTGAGAAAAATGAGAAACCATACCCATAGATAGTGCCTGGCAAACCTGGTAATGTCATGTGTATAAGGATTCCATTCCTGCTCAAGAAACCGTGAACTGAAATCGCTTGTTACTTTCAAGAAGTTTTCCAGAGCAACAAAAATACCCACTTCTTATTCCCTGCTCAGGAAAGGAACTACTCAAACTGGCAGAAGAAAGCCAGAGAACTCAGAAAACTTATAAAAATTTTGCATGTGTGCATATACATTTTTTTTTCTTTCCAAAGTAGATAGACATTTGACCTTGGAGTTTGGCAAGTCTGGCAGGCTTGGCTGGGTTCATTTTCTATTGGTTCACTACATCTGATCTGATGTGAACACACTTTGTTCCTGGACTGTTCAACCTTGTCTAGCCTGTGTTTGTTAGCCACCTCCTGACAAGCACTCCGTTAAAGGTTTGTGGCATTTAGCTGGTTAGGAATAATTCACATTGAGACCATCACATCCAATGCTATCCTCCCATACAAAATTTTTGACAGTGAAAACTAACCTCAAGGAAACCACAGCAAGTTCTCACACATATATGTTTTTGGTGTTACCAATTCATTAGAATGGAGGCTGATACAATGGCATGAATGAGAGAAACTGAGGAGCAAAACCCAGTCTTCAAATCATCCCAAATTCTGTTATTTCAGCATCCCCAGCTCAGTTCTGACAACTGGAAACACTGCTTGACCTTGGTTCTTCTCTTGCTTTTTTGATGCACTTCTAGGAAAATTCTTTGAAAAGTTAAATGTTGTCTCTAAATGTTCTAAATAAATATTCAAGAAGTTCTGATTTAATCGAGATACACTTCGAATCTGCCTCTTCTATTAGAAAACATATCTAGTGTCATTTGAGACATATCACATTTTCATTATTTATGTATTTAAGGAGTGGATCCGCACGTAGTAGACATGCAGGGATTCCACAGAAGCCATCCTTTGAATGATGCTACATTGCATTGCATCAGTTATGAATCCAGTCCTTTAATGTTCCTGCAGGTGGTACGGGCTCTTTTAAACTGCTATGCAGGTTTCTGCAGTTTAGCATGTCAGGGTGTGACCATAGCATATCTCCAAAAGGAGATAAAGTGAGGGCTGATGAAGGCATTACCTCCTGACCTGAGATTTGCTGGATAGTTCTGGTGGTACAATTCAAAGTGTATAAAAATGAGCTTAGACAAGTATCATCTGGCCAATGTCACCTGCTTGATATTTTTAGATGCTCATCCCATGCTTCTACTGTAGCTTCTCATGTTGTAGCAAAGGTGGTGGAAAATGCAGTGCCGACATTGCTTCTTGCTCCCTTTTGTGTGTAGATGTAACCATGTCTAACAGAGCTGGTAGTAAGATGATTTTTTCCTAATTAGGGTGCCTGAATGTATGTGACTTATCTGCATTTGGGCTGGAAAATTCAGGGAGCGGTATCATGTACCTTAAATTCAAAGTCCCTGTCCTGAACATTGTAACTTTTAAATGACCTTCATTCAAAATAGTGTCCTAAAAAAAATTTACAGTCTTTTCTATACTTTCCATAGCAGGTTTAGTCTCAGTGCAAGCTCTAGACTGCTTGTGTGATTGCTTTCAATAAAACTAGCATTTCAGAGCATCTGGAGTCAAAACATACTGTGTTAAGGCCTTGCAGACCTGGACACACTATCTAGCACCAGATCTTTTTGTTGTAGGTTATTTCAGTTTTGAATCAACAAGAAAATAAAGAAAAATTTAATTTCTCCCTGGAAGCAACGTCAATTTTAGGTTTACTAAATATTTCAGTATTGTGTGTGAATTTGTTTCAGTATTCATTTGTTTCAATCATGTACAAAGTTTTACTTTGGTAATGCTAAATGTGTTTGTGTCAACATCACAATCTTACCTTATTTCTGTTCAACTTGCATACCATATTAAATTTAACACCTTACAAGCAGTATAGTTCCTGAACTGTACCGCAAAATATATTCATTAGACAAAAAAGTCAATATTGGCACAGAAACACCTTATAATACACAAAGCTGAATGCTAACAAAATGAAGGTTTCAAATATTAAAAAGGAATTGATTTTTTTATTTTTTCACAGTGTTTATGATCTCCCTATTTATGAACGATATACTAAATAATTCATTTCAAACAGTTCTTTAAAACGTGAAAACTTTCGTCAAAATTTCCTTCACTGTTCTATTTATAACAAAAAGATAGAAGTTTGCAAAGAAAACCACTAAGTCCTTTGGGTGTCCAGTCTGCCTTTACAACATAGGACAGGACTTGTCCATAAAAAAAATCATTGTGTTTCATTATTGGAACCATGGTGGGATCCTGTGTAGAAAATATTTCAACTCTATCTATATGGAGAAAACTAGAGCATCTGAGAAAGAATGAAACAAAAGAGGAATGTCTACACTAGACAAACAAATATAGTATGACTTCGCAAGAAAAAGGACACAAACTATTCCTCCCAGAGGCTTTTATTGGGGAGACTAAAAAGAGTCAGATCTACAATTTGTAAATTCTTTTTTTCTGGGACATTTGTGCAGATCTAAGCACAATGTCTCCATCTATCAATGGTCTTCAGCAGGTATAGTAAAGCAGGCATTAACTCCACAAATTTTATAAACAGCCCGTGGAATTACTTTTTCTAACTGTCTCTCTCAGTTTGACCTCGTTTTCACAGTCTTCTAGCAATGTTTGTATTCTTTGATCTTGCTTGAGTATTTATGATGAGGTTTTAATTATGCTAGTGTTCCGTGCTTACTCTTGTAGCATCCAAATAACTTGCACTTTTTATTACACAAAAGAAAAAATCTGTGCCAGTGCAAGTGTCCAGGATCTGGGACTATGGGTCTGATTCACCAAAATATTTGTCAGTAACTTAAAATGCACTCTTCTCCTTTTTATGAAGGAGGCCAGATAATGTAGGAGTCATCAGACTTCTATAAGTAGTTTTTACCTACTTACTAGCTCTGGTTATTTATAACCAGCAGATATTGAAGACACAATGTACCTTTTTCAATGGAACATTATCTAAGTCCAGTAACATTTCTCCAAGTATCAAAAAAAAATTACTTTTTTCTATTTTATCAGTTAATTTATCCCAGCAGTCAGCTTCAGGCTGGAAGGATAGTACAGTGGTGAAAGACCTATCTAAAACCCTGTGAAAAATAGATGCAATTCCTTTCCATAAGACTAAATTGCAGACAAAACAAATTTCAGTAACATAATCCCATGCTGTGACACAAAAATTATGATTATGATGGTATGGTTTACTAACCTTTTAACCCTTTGCTGGTGGGGGATTTTTTTCTTATATTTATATTATATTAAATTCTGTCTGGGAACTTAATTCTTTCTTTGTTTCTTATGCCATTTCAAATGTCCTTCCAAATCTTTAGGTAAACAAAGTTCAAAGTTTCTTGAACTTTGATATCTCCACTGCTTCTCCAGAATTTCATTACAAACAGTACACAGGAACATTCAGTACAAAACCTGCTTTAAACAATTAAAGATGGAGGAAACTTTCAGACACATAATGGTGTCGTTCACCTTGCACTGACAATGGCCTGAATTATCTGCATTGTTAAATGCCCACTACTGTTTTCTAACCTAAACTGAAAATTGTATTTGAAATGGTTTACAAGGGTCATTCTGTAAAAACAATTTTTAGCCATATTGATTTATTTTAAACATGACCAGTCAGATTTCCATTTAAACAACAAGTTGCCAACATATTCTAGGCTGATTTTGCTGTTCCACTCACCAACACCAAAAAAAAAAAAATTGCAGTAAGCAATATTTCCATGTATTATGCAGAATCCCTAAGGTGAAAATGTATAGTAAAACAAATACGCAGTGCAACAGGAAAACAAATGCAGCTTTTCTCACCAAAATTAAAGGATGCAGATGAAACAACAGAATAACTGCATAATTGTGGTGAATCTGTGCAATCTGGCCACCCAGACATCCACTGAGGTCAAGCCTCATATCCGTTAGCTAACATATTCTGAAATATGCTTTGTTGCTGGCAGTTTGAAAGATTTTAGGTTTTTTTCCCTCCTTCTGGCATGTGTCCTGAAAATAGGTCCTCTGTACACTTCTTCTTTATGAAATAAATTAGCAAGCTCTCTGAAGCAGGGCTGATACTTGGCACCCTGCAACAAATTGCAATGAATAGTGTAAGTACATTCTCTTGTCCACAGCTTCAGCCTAGAGAGGTATCCTGGATTTACAGCTCACCTCTTCAGCAGCGTGTGGCAACTGAAGCAGACAAGAAAGTGTCACAAGGATGCTGCAACCCACTCCTATCTCAATTAGTTACTATGAAGAATTGACACTAATAAACACATATTTGCCCTCAGAAATAATTAACATTCCATAGTCCTAGAACATAGTCCTCTATAGAATTAAAGGTATATCCCCAAAAGCATGTGACTTCCCAATATCTTTGTGCTTCTCTTATGCTTTTACTCAGATTTAGACCTAAGACTTTTTTCCCCCATTTCTATCTAATTTGAGAAAGAAGACACCCCGTGCATCTAAGACATACACTCTTTCAAAAGGTTTATACAATTCCTCATTAATAACAATGGTGTCATTTAAATGTAAAAATCCTGTTTGCTCTTCATGACAGCTGTCCATTTATTCATCAGATCTCTGTTTGACTGAATGAAAAATTGTATTTAATAACGTTCCATTATGATCCCTGTGACAGGTGCAACATTTTTTCATGTCACTTCCTACTGGCTTTGCAGCAAAATATAGATGCACAACACAGAAGTGAAGGCAACTAAACCTTAAATTCAGAAGAGAATTTTCTGCCTGACTGATACATGTATCAATTTCCCAATACTAAATAGAATTAATTTAGATTTTGAACACAGATAAAATATTGCAAAGTATACATTTGGTTAAAGAATCTGCATAATAACCACAGGCACTGTAATAAGCTGTGAAGCCTGGTTTTAGACAGCAAGGTATTTTTTTTGCATAGGGGTTTTACATGTTTTTCAGCTCTGCAGAGAGCTTCAGATATTACCCCTCTTTGACAGGATTTCCATTTTTCTGTATTTCTACTTTTCCTTTCTGCTTTTATTTCTAGACACATCAAAGGCATGAATTATTCTTCATATTTCTGAAATGTGCTTTGTGATAGAGTTTAAGTTCTAAATAAAGTTACTGATTAGCTACACTTAACAGAAATGCAAAACACCTCAAAGCTGTTATTTGAAGGAGACAGGAGTCTCCCATGGTAGGATGCTGCATTATTATTTTATATTTTCTAGGAATGTTTTCACACAAGTCACATAAACAACGTTTCTTTTTCATATGTGCTCTTTTAGAGCATTGCAGGTATAAAAGACACAGCAAAGTGAAATTCTGAAAACAGCAGTTGATGGGTACGTGAAAAACTAATGTTGAAGAAATAACATCAGGGTTCTTAATTAAAGAAGGATCAATACATCACATAAAAAGCCCAGAAGCATGAAGGCAAAGGCTGTCCATCCTTGCTCAGTGAATCTATTCATCATAATTCACATTAGTTCTGGTGGCAACTGATAAGAAAAAATTGTTTCACACTTCTAAGGAAAATACATAATTTAATATACATACATATGTCAACATATGCAGAACGCTAGCCAGATTTTTATTTCTATAAAAAAATCTGCTAATACTCTGAGATCAGTTAATTCACAGAGACTCTAATTAACTATTATTACTCTTCTAGTCACAGCACAAGAGAGATCTTGATAATTCTCCCAAATCCCACCTCAGTTGAAGGTGAAACGATGATCTTCTTCATGAAGTCTTAATAGTCTATACGTTTATTTCAGAGAAGTCAGTTATTACTATTTGAAAATGCTCTTTTTATAATACTAGGTACTAGCCAAAATCCGGGCTTATTATTTCATTTCAGGCATAGGAAGTATAGCTGTAAGGCTGAGTGTCTTGAAGCTCAAGCGTATATCTCAAGTGTTCGTTTTCATTTTTTTTTTCTTGTCTCATTCTCTGTACACCTTATAGACCAATATCAAAGGCAAATAAGTCTTTTATCCTTCACATGTTCAAAGCCAACAGTTTACCTTAGAGGTCAGTTTACCTTTTAGTCATTATTCAAAGTCAGATTCACAAGGAATAGCGACATTATTGTATGAATGGCTCTCCAATTTGGTAGCAACCAATCAGCAAGCACTACAACAATGCTCAAACATTACAATATAGTTATTGTGCTATAAACACTTAACTCATGAGTTCTCTAAATGATCCATTTTGTACTTTGAAATTTTCAATGATGATATCCAGAAAGTACATACTTTCCACTCCTCTCTATGCTTTTGTAGTCTTTATCACCTTTACCTAAATACACCAAACTATGAAGAGAGAGAGATTCAGGCTAGACATTAGGAAAAAGATTTTCACAGAAAGGGTCATTGGGCATCGGAACAGGCTGCCCAGGGAGGTGGTTGATTCATCTTCCCTGGAGGTGTTTAAGGCACATGTGGACAAGGTACTGAGGGCCATGGTTTAGTGTTTGATAGGAACGGTTGGACTCGATGATCTGGTGGGTCTCTTCCAACCTGGTTGTTTTATGATTCTATGAAGTTCCTTTACCTGAATACATCAAACTACTTACTGCAGGTCTTTTTTCATTATACAAATACATCTCTCCTGTATTATTGAAACCATCATGTGAATAAGAAAGAACCTCAGTCCTACCAGTCACAAAATGTTATTTGGGAACTTTATGTCTTAGGGGAAATTTTACCAAAGTCTAAGTTCAGTCATTCCAGTTTCATGGAANTCAAACATTACAATATAGTTATTGTGCTATAAACACTTAACTCATGAGTTCTCTAAATGATCCATTTTGTACTTGGAAATTTTCAATGATTATATCCAGAAAGTACATACTTTCCACTCCTCCCTATGCTTTTGTAGTCTTTATCACCTTTACCTAAATACACCAAACTATGAAGAGAGAGAGATTCAGGCTAGACATTAGGAAAAAGATTTTCACAGAAAGGGTCATTGGGCATCGGAACAGGCTGCCCAGGGAGGTGGTTGATTCATCTTCCCTGGAGGTGTTTAAGGCACATGTGGACAAGGTACTGAGGGGCATGGTTTAGTGTTTGATAGGAACGGTTGGACTCGATGATCCATTTGGACTCAATAATCCGGTGGGTCTTTTACAACCTGGTGATTCTATGATTCTATGATATGGCAAAGAAAGAAATAAGTGAGAAAATATAATATCGTGTATGACTATCAGCTGCATATGCATGATGATTGAACTAGACATGTTTAACTCAGTTTCTTAGGCATACATTATTTTAAAATACTAATACAGTAAATTTCTGTCTCCTGGTGTATGCACTCTCTTGTTCAAACTAGTTGAATGACAGATGATATTATTATCAACAGTAAATTATCAAGTCTTTTTCCATAGCAAATGACTTTGCAAGATGGTAACCAGATATATGGTAACCAAATAAGGTCAATTTTCACTCCAACAGCAGTTGTTAAAAAACTATTTTTAACCCAATAATTGTATATTACGTCTTGCTTGCATGGTAATGGAAGCAGAGCTTGAATGCAAGTTTTCCATACTTTTATTCTTAATACAGAGAAAAGTCAAAAATAGTAGCAGCACAGAAAATTTCTCCCTCCCATCTGCTAAAGTAGGCAAAAGCCACTATGGAGAAAATTTCATTTAGACCTTAATCTTTTCCCATTTTCTACATTTCCTATTCCTGTGAAACAGCTAATGTTTTTCAATTCCATCATTTTATACCAACAAAACACTATAATTTCCCATGCTTCCCTCTCTTTGTCCCCACACCCATCCATATTAATTTTGAATAGACTGTGTAAAATTTACCCATCTGCTACTTTAGTTTAACTTGTATGCTGCTGATTTTACATAGTGGTTGCTATTGATTTGAAAAACAAAGATAAGGGCTGGAAACCTGAATTTATCTATCTACAAACAAGCTGTCTGTAAAGTTTATATACAGATTATAACAAAGATAGAGAGAAAAAAGTAGTATTCCTAAAGGGATCCTCTAGCTCTGCCTTTTTTTTAGTATTTCTCACACAGAAAGAATTAGGAATAAGAAAAGATTATGTAGTTTTAAATGTTTTACTTCATGAAGTCATTAATAATTGGCAACAAAGATCTGATGTTAATAATGTTTGTTTTAGCACTTTGTGCAAATTTATGAAAATAAACAGCAGTGGCTAAAATTATTTAACATTATTTTGGTTTAGAATATTAGATTTTTTTTTAAATGTAACAACCATATTTTGCTCATATGTATAAAATAACTGATTAGATAGATTGATTTTTTTAATCCAGGCTGTGCAATGATTTTGAAAAACTACATACTAAAAAAACTGTAAAAATTCCAATTACAAACATCATTTGGTGTATAAGCAAACCAACACATGTATGGCATGCACGTATGCAGTAAAATGTTATTTGCTTTCTCCTTTTTTTCAAATTTGTTTTATGTGGCTATTATTTTCATATTGTCATGAAACTGTACTTGCTCTCTAATGGTTCTAGAACTTGTCCAACTCACATACCCATAACTGTGTATTTTTACTCCCAATGGCCAGATTGTATCAGAAACAGCATGGACAGCAGTTCCAGGGAGGTTATTCTGACCACATCTTAAATACTGTGGTGAGTTCTGGACCTCTCAACACAAGAGGGATGTTGAGGCTCTGGTGTGAGTCCAGAGAAGAGCATCAAAGCTGCTGAAAGGGCTGGAGAACAGGCCTTATGAGGAGCAGCTGAGGGAGCTGGGGTTGTTTAGCCTGGAGGAGGCTAAGGGGTGACCTTATTGCTCTCTACAACTACCTGAAAGGAGGTTCAGACTAGAAATTTTTCACAGAAGGGGTCACTGGGCACTGGAACAAGCTGCCCAGGGAGGTGTTTGCGTCACCATCCCTGGAGGTGTTTAAAAGATGGGTAGACAAGGTGCTCAGGGACATGGTTTAGTGGCAGATAGGGCTGATTTGACTCGATGATCCAAGAAGTATTTTCCAACCTCGTGGTTCTATGATTCTATGATTCTATAATTAATTACTACATCAAAATTCTGTTACATTAGAACCAGATTACATTAGAGTAAGCAATAACAACAAAAACCCATTATAGTTAATTAGTAGATTTCAGCTCATTCATTTCTGCTATCAGGAACAGTGATTCATATCCAAATAAAAAAGTTATTTGCCAAGAAAATAAAAATGAATACAGAATGTAATAGAGCTTTGTAACTTCCTTCGTTCTGAAAGACTTTACGGTGCCTGATTTTAAAATCATGATTTTTTTACATAACTATATGTTCTTCTGTTTTGTGAGGCTGAACGTTGCCCCAGCTGGGGCAAGAACACACCAGTCCATTAGAAAGCAATTCAGTGATAAAGAAAAAATAATAATTACACATGTGAGGGCTATGAATACTTAGATTAAGCCAAAGCTTATTTTTTACCATATGGAATCAAAGTAATTTCAGTTATAACAGTTTCTAGTAAGAGATAGAATTATAGAATCACCAGGTTGGAAAAGACCCACCGGATCGTCAAGTCCAACCATTCCTATCAAACACTAAACCATGTCCCTCAGGACCTCGTCTACCCGTGATAGTAAGTATTTCTAAGAAACAAGTTTGCACTGTGCAGACCTATTCACCAGTATAAAAGGACTTGGAAAGATGACTCTGTATTCTTTTTTCTCCTAATTTAGCTAACAACTACAACATATTTTGTGAAATTTCTTAATGGGTTTAGTTTTGCTTATCCCTTATATTCACATTGATTGAAATCGCATTATTGGTCCACACCTGAGTGTAACTGATTTCAAAGGGAATTTCTTTTCATCTAATCCACATTTAGGAATAATTTGGTTTCTTTGTACTTTCTGTATTGAAGTTTATTGTTTTGAAATACAGAATTGAAGAATCTGATTTCTAAATGGAATGATTAATTCCATAACAAACCACTTTACTGGAGCAATATATTCACTGCTCCTTTACTTGGAAATCTCTCACAGGCGGTATTCACTATCTCAGTTCTTGCAGGTTTGGAAGCACTTTTCTGTCCATGGATTTACTTGGAGAAGGAGATAATGGTGTTTCAGGGTAACTGTATTAAACAACTTTGTTCACTGATGACAATATAGACGAGAATTAGAAGAACAACCTGAAATTTCTTCTTTTTGTTTTACTTGAATGCTCTAGCTCATGTTTGAGTTAATGTAGCCCTCAAAAATACTTTCACTTTGCAATTTTTACATTCTTCACGATCATTTGTTCATTCACTTAGAAAGTACTCTTCCCTTGCCTGTATTTGTGAATTGTTTTCTTTCAGCTGTGTGTCATTATACACAATAAAAGATTGACTTGTCTATTTTAGTTGTTGTTTGTAGCTCATTTTGAAGCTAGGAAAGTAGTCTACACCTGATCAACCACCCAGGATATTAATAAAAGTATTACATTTAAATCACTCGGGGATTTAGGAATGGTGACAGATTTATTGTGCCAAAACGTCAGCCAGGCAGAAACAAGGAGTAAGTGAGAAGAAACAATCCAGATTGCCCGTCCTCCCTTCAAAACAACCTTCCCTTCCCTAGAACAGGACTTCCCTTCAGCAGGCTACCCACTGCCTGCCCAGAGCAGAGGGCCTGTTGAGGGGTTTTCAGTCACTAATGGCACAATGTTGATCCTGATCTGCTTGACTAATGTGACACTCAGCTGGCAGTCATCCTAACAGCCACCTTGCAGGAGCAGCAACGCTCAGCTGACATAACCCTGTGACACTGCACAGTGCTTCCCATATCAGGATGACACTGACCATCAGGGCCTCACGTTGTTCCTCTCTAACGCCATGCCCGTGGCTACCACTGGAGTAGGATGGGGGAAATGGCAGGCTATTAGCTGAATCACTTCTGGAGCAAGTCCAGAGAAGAGCAACGAAACTGGTGAAGGGGCTGGAGTACAGGCCTTATGAGCAACAGCTAAGAGATCTGGGGTTGTTTAGCCTGGAGAAGAGGAGGCTGAGGGGAGAACTCATTGCTCTCTATAACTACCTGAAGGGGGAGGTTGTGGAGAAGAGGGAGCTGGCCTCCCAGGTGACAGGGGACAGGACAAGAGGGAATGGCCTCAAGCTCCTCCAGGATAGATTTAGACTGGATATTAGGAAAAAAATTTTCACAGAAAGGGTCGTTAGGCACTGGAACAGGCTGCCCAGGGAGGTGGTTGATTCTCCTTCCCTGGAGGTGTTTAAGGCACGGGTGGGATGAGGTGCTAAGGGGCATGGTTTAGTGTTTGATAGGAATGGTTGGACTTGATGATCCGGTGGGTCTCTTCCAACCTGGTTATTCTATGATTCTATGATTTTAAGACAACTGAGTATTGTCCAAAATGCTTTAGAGCTCTCTTCTCGGTTTTGCAAAAGTGAGTTGATTAAAAGCTGAAGCCCTCCCTGAAGAAAATGCACCTCCTTCAATTCCCTGTATTTCAATTATTACGTGAAAACAGCAGTGATGTAAAAAAGTTCCCAGATTGCTTTGTTGGTGACAGTGTAGAGAACGATCTGGAGTAAAAATAACACATCTTTTAAAATATTTTCTTCTCTGTCAGCTAGCTTTGCAACTGCCCTTCTGTTAAACTGAAGTGAATTTATAGAATACATACCACATATCATACATATTATGTATAAAATAAATATTCACAAATATTATGAATTAAATTGCCGAAGAGGATTTTTTGCCTAGGATCCCTCAGAAAATGGAAACAAGCTACTTCACCACGATGGAAGAAAACAATTGATTAATTCATTAGTCTGGAAAGAAAATGGAATTAATTGTTTGCATCTACAAGACCTATTACAATTAGTTCTTTTATTTACTTCTGATATCTAAAGATAAAAAACAGATCCAAGCATTAAGACAGCAAAAGTATTTTGCATAATTTATGTTTTTCTTCCACTTGAAGAAATATTTTTTGAAATTAAGAAATATTAAAGTTTTCCATGTATAATGCATTAAGCACAATTAGACACTCCCATGTAATTTAGCATCTTACTAGATGAATAATTTTCTTAAATTATTATAAAACAAATCAACTTTTAATCTTTAATTTCCAGAAATACACTATCAGTTGTAAATGTGTTTTGTGAATATACTTACCATGAAAAGTTAGCCAAAAATGGAAGCTACATTATGAATTAAAAACTACCTACACTTTTTGAATCAGAAGTTAATATATTTTATACAGATAATGGAGTCCTACTCATAAGTCACCTCATCTGTCTCATTTTTATTTCATCTCCTCTAGCTACTCTTTTTAACTAGAGAGGAACTTGTTTGATTTTTGAGATTAAATATCTAGCTCTCAGACAACTGATGCTAATTTTGCCATTTGCAATCCATCCTTAAGATTACTTTTTGCTGCATTAATGATATAAAAATACTGGTTCTAAGACTACTCTCAACCTCAAGTGTGACTGAGCTTACTCTCAGCTTTAAACCAGCTTGGGAATTGCTTGCAGCACATCTGCTGTGCCATCGCCCATGCCGCAGACTGCCATGTACCCTGAAGCAGCCCAATATTTCGGCAGCTGCAGCCCGCACTGAGCTGTTTCTCCAGTCACATCTCCAACTGCAAGCAAAGAACTGAATTACAAGTGAAATCAAAAGCTTAGCTGAAGGGATTTAGCCATGTGTTGAAATACCATTATTTCAGACTCTGGTTTGAGGGAACTGGGGGATTTTCTGAAGAAACAGAGATGGTCTTGGTGAAAGATGATGGCCTTGAACCTGTCAGTGCTAGACCTACTACACAGCATTTAATTTCTTTGGAAAGCCAAGCAGTTAAGCTTGTGCATAGCAGTCCTAGCCAAGACAATGAAATCCCTGGCAGCTCAGCAGACATTGTCTGATGGCCCTGACTGGTTTACAGAGCAAAGCAAAATTAAAAAGCTGTGACTGAAATATTTTATTAGAGGAAAGGTCTCTCTTACGTAGTGAACCATCACAGTGTTGATGAGTATGACAGGAAGAGAGATAGAAAAGGAATGTCTTTCCTAACAGATACTTGTTATTTGCTAATAACATATATGGTTTACAGAGCATGAAGAATTCTGTCTTTACATGGAAGATTTCTAGGTAACATCACTGGGTTCAAACATCAGTGAATGTGACAACACTACTAAGTATTTTTGTGGCATCTGTAATGTAACTCTTAACTTCTGCCAAACTCTTCCTGGTGGCAGAAGTGAAAATGAAGAAACCAAGCTAGTCATCTCCAGTCAAAGTGTATAAATCCAACTGACAAATCATTGTAAAAGTCAAGTAATCCTTGAATAGGTCACTGAAACTCCCATGTGTAAATTCCTGTTAAAGAGAAGTAAGGAAAAGAGAGGAAAAGAAGACACTACATTTTTCTTAAATAACTACAGCAGATGTCCACGATGCATGAGGATTATTTAGGAATAAAAAAAGCAAATCCTGCCTCCATAATTATTTTGCTAGCTTATTGTATAATTAACACAGACTTCAAAGAAATGGCAATTGAATATTGCTGTACCGCTTTCTTCAGCATAGGAAGCACACTGTCAGCTCTGAGGGATGTCACAACCTATACAGAGACTGGGTTTGGGGGTGTGGGAAAAGCTCCTTCCAAACCCATGTAGTGTATTCATCCTGTATATCACCTCTCCCCAAGCACACATGCCCTGAGCAGAGATGAAATCCATGGGATGGAGGTGAGGTAGGAGGATATAAAAGCATGGGAGGAAAGGAAGGATTATCTCATCTAACTTGTTCTCCAGAAGGTAGGTATGGAGGTCTGAAGTAGTCACCTTGCCTCCCTATGCAAAGTTGTGTCTCCAGCCTGGCCTCCAAAAGAAGTTTTAAACACCACCTCATGTTTGGACATTCATTGTGACCAGACAAATGCCACCACTAGTTTCAGGATCTTGGTTAGGGGACACGAGGAATGAAATTCAGACCTGTCCGACATCTGGTTACACCCAAGATATGAGTCACCTTAAAAGATTCAAGGTTAATGTTTGAGGAACAGACAAGAAGAGTGCAGGGTTTCAAAGGTAGGACTGCTCTCCGACAAGGCTCCCCTAAGGGCAGAAGACATTTCTGAACATTCCACTCCTTCCTTAACAAAAGATTTGCTAGCAACTATTTAGTATCATGGAGGATACTCTGAATAGCATGATTTGTTTATTCGGGTGTTTGTCTCATCAGTTGCTTTTACTGAAAGTAAAAGTTACGAGAAAAGTTTGTTTATCATAGATTTATTGTGAGAAGAAATCTCAGGCTAGGTATTGCTCAGATCAGCAGTCAAACTGATAATATCTTGGCCTGTGCCAGGTCATAGTAACCAAGTAGAATGGATCTGTAGCTAAAATTTGGTCCACAAAATTCAGATTGGTCACTAGTAGTCCAAATTGGTTTGAAAACGTCATGAATCAGCCCACGATTGCATAGGATATGGGAAAGCACAAATTAATTTGGACACATAGAGGAATAAGTTTACAAAATAAAATATAACTTCATTTTAATGTACTGTGTTTAATAAATTGAACTAAATGTAATAATATTTTAAGCCATATGTGTAAAAATATATTAACAACTGTTACTTGTGAATATAACAGACTTCTCCAAATTGTAACTAAAAACCTGCACCTATGCAAAACCAGCTGTAATATGCTGCTTTTCCCATTTTGTACCTTTTACTACCCAAAATGTGTATGATACACACAAAGTGTAAGGTGAAATAGAATCAAGTATACAAACCATGTAGGTGGATAGTAAAATAACAGATACGTACAATTTTGAATGTTAACTGCAGAAAAATGGTCAATGTTGACCTATCAGAGGGTTGCCTATAAAGCCCATTGAATTTCAAACACAAAAAAATAACTTTGTCATCCACATCTGACAGGAAATCTTATTTTATGGTTCCAAAAGTTTAAAGTAGGCATGAAAATATCACAACTATTGGAACACATACATTGGTAATATATTTTATTTTTTAAAGACATAAGCTACTAAAAAATATTTAGTTGTTCATCCTTGTACTATATTAAAGTCACACATGAGGGCCCAGTTGAAACAGGATCTGTCCATGAATAATTTAAAGCTGCATCACTGTTACTGACTTGAATGGAGTCAGATCAAGCTCCAAATCTTGGAAAACTACTTTTCCTTATTCTGTCCAAAGACTTCTTTCTTCATCAGTTATTTCAGCCATTTTTTTCTCTAATGCAGTCTGATGACGGGAAATAGCACCGTGGGAATTGCCAGTAGAGTGGGGAACATACTAAAAAAAACATGAAGGTATTTTCACTTCATGAGAATTAATTATGGCGCCCATTAACAAATATTTGAATAGCACTGTCAGTACAATGCAATAAGAGCTCTCTGGTGGCAAAAAATTATCATTACATTGCATCTCATTGTTTTACAGGCAATAAAGGGGTTATGACCTACACATTTCTTTTCCCACTCCACTTGAAAATATAAGCAATCTGTATTCCGAAGAGTATGTTTTTTTAACCATGGGGTTTTCTCCTGTTAAGAATTTTAACTTGTTAGATTCCACACTTGTAATCTTCTCTACCTGCACTGGATTCTTGCAAGAATAGTGATTTCTTTCTAAGGCCAGATCTACGACATCAGTTCTGAAATTTCAATTCATCTTATCAGATGTTCCTAATGGCCATATATTAGATTTCACTACTTGGTAACAATTTCACTTTTAATTATTTTTAGCAGAGACACAGAAGAAGAACTACAGAGTGTAAAACAAACTTTTTCTTAATAGTATGCACAAAAATGTACAAAAAAGCCCTGTTAATTCCTCTTTCACAAAATCTCATATTGCTCCAGTGTTTATGTTGACAATGTTTACAATTCAGGCAGGGTATCGATACAAAATTGTACGTGCTACACAAAACAAATAACAAGATACTTAATAATGCAATATAATGCAATACAGTAAGTACTAGCCCAACGTGCTAGCTGTGAATATATGTATTTCTACATTGGCAATTTAGTCTGCTTGACAGAAGCACCTCACTTATTCCTAAATTCTACAGCCCTGATAGTCTTTCCAAAGTGTTCCATCCTGTCCATGCAGTTAATGGGCAAATGTTGTCTTCTTTCAGAGCCTCAGAGACACAGCCATTGTTAACTAAGTAATTAAGTAAAGAATGGTAAAAAACAAGAGCCATTTGTAAGGGTATCAATACACATAAAGACTTAAAAGCACAATCAATGCTTTTCATTCAGATTTTGTAAAATACTCTGATTTACATTCCCTGCAAAGAACATGATTCATAATGCCACTAATTGAAGGCAGGCGAGCATACACCACAGTCCAAGTTTGTCAGTCTGTCCCAACCTCATGTCCATTCAGGTCACTTGGATTTGGTGAATATAACAACTGAGCTAGACAAAGAAAAGAGGAATGATTTTCTGCAGTAAATCAGCAGTTATCAGGCAGTCTTTGCCATGTCAGCTCTTCAAGTGTGTTGTATTTTATATAAACTACAAAGACTTCTGACCATCTTCCTTCCAACTCCTTCTGTACTTTTTTCTGCCAATGAAGTGCAAGACTCTTCTTAAGAAGTACTAAAAATGATGTTAAAATGGCTGGATTGTACTTTTCTACTGCACCTCTATCAGGTTTAGTAAGGAAAAAAAACTTGCAAATAAGAAGAGAGATCAACAGTTTTCCCCTTGACAGTAGCTGGAGAAGAATTCAGATTTTGCTGAATGAAAATGAAATCCTATGCTATCTGGTGGCTCATCCATTCACACGCTTCCCAGGATTTCTCTACCTTCTGATATCTAACAGTGAACAAAATACAAGTATGATGAGTAACAACAAATATCTCATGTTGCAGTCAGTGAAACACCTGCCTTGGCTGTAAATTCGAAAAAAAGGAATATAGTATTCAAACTGGTCCTTTTTACATATGTTAACCCTAGAAAATACTAAAAAAAAAAAACCCAACCAAAAAAACAATTCAAGTTTGTATCATAGTTCAAAATTCTTCCATCCACTTCCTTTCAGCACTTGCTTATACATAAACTGTGTGGACAGAAACATGGAAACATGAGTAATGGNGAGTAAAAGCTCATGAGCTGTGAAGAAGACCCTGATAAAATATCCAGTTTAGGACACAGCATGTCCTTGATCAGCCTCAGAAGGAGGGAGATATACGTCAGACAATTCAAGTGGAAGGTTTTCCTCTTGGTCACCCCCAAATGACGTAACAGAACAGTTGTAGGAACTGCTGCAATATTTCTTTTTGCAATCTGATGAAAAGAATGCAAAGAATGTCCATGGCATTTAATCCACTACTGAGGGGATGTGATGCAAACTTGTCATTTCATAACAGTCAACCTTCTTTGCAGTAGCCAATGCAGATCTATATATCTATATATCTATACATCTATATATCTCTATACTGATGAAGATAAAGATGATAGAGACGGAGATGGAGGCAGAGACAGAGATCTACCATGCCTCTCTATATGTATATGTATATGTATATGCATATGATTGGTCCTGAGAATGTGTATTTTTAGCCAAGAATAGAGTGCGAAAAACAGTATTATTACAGAAGGTCAAAACGAAGAACGAGACTGAAAGTAAACTTACAGGAATGAGTGGGAGTTGCTGCACCTTGGAATAAAGCATGCAGGCTGCTTTTCAGTTAGCAGCATCACTCACAGCAAACTCCATGCATTACTTAGAAAGCATACTAAAATGAAAATAAAGATCAGCCTATCGATAACAATTTAAACCTGAAAATATAAGTAAGTTTTTGTTTTCAAAGGATTTTAAAGTATGTTTGTGACTCCCCAATGACTTTTCAAGAAACTTAACATGATATTTAATTACTGTTGATTTGCTTTGCTCTGTACAATCAACAGCATATTTCTTAGAACGTGTTTGTCTCTTAAAATGCTATTCATGCTTGGAATACTAATATGGAAGAAAGGAAATTGTCACCAAAGATAAGAACCTAGAACATGACTCATTAATCTAATATTTGTTCTGACAGAAGCAATGCAAAGCAAGCAAAAGTGTACTGAGATGTATTACAATTTCTATAAATCAGTTAGCCTGGCAGATTAAAACCAAAATTTTTTAAAAATTGCGCAGAAGGAAATTTTGAGTTCTCCTAGCTGAAACATTTAAATATCAATTTAGAGTGAGCTGAAGTTAGATAAGAGAAAGAGCAGGACTTCATTAGCAATGTGGCAAAGATCTGACATCACTCATGCAAAAAACAGGATTAATTTGCAATCATAGCACTTTTTAAAACAAAAAAGACATTTTAACCTTATCAGTGAATGGAATGGAATAGTAGTTGGAAGGAAAAGAAACGGCTAGTTTAAAAACTAAGTTCCTTTCTATTGCAATTTAACATTGATACTTGAAGAGGTCACCAAGTTGGTAATTTTTCGTTTGTCTTGGGTTTGTTTTTTTTTTAAATTAAACCTGGAATACTGACAGATTTGTGTGAATCCAGGACCCAGAGCTTTCAGTTAAATTATCTGTCATGTCATGAGACAAAAATTGAAGAACTGGCAACAAAACTACTTAAATTGACTGAATTTTATTAAGCATTGAATGTTACATAGAAGAATCACATATTTTCTTTACATATTTGTTATAGTCTCAAAAAGTAAATTTGAGAAGGTTCCTCTTGCATGGGAAACTACATATAAAGCCGTAATACAGGATCATTACAGTTTAAACATTAGCACTAAAAAAGCACAAGTTCACAGTTGCTTTCTTGAACTTATTTATGTGAATATGTCATTCTTCGAAGATGCAGTTCTCTAGTCTGAAAGGATAATATGTACTCCACAAAGCTATACTGTGAATGATACTGGGAGCCAAGATTCATGTGTATCTGTTTTTCTACCTGTAAAATAGGTATTGCATAAATTACATGTTACAAAGTCTACATATTTTTCAAATATTTAATTTCTTAATTTAATTACAAGTATATTTTAGTACATTTATTAAAACTGAAAATTATGATTTAGCTTTAATTTTTTAGCGCACATTCAAACATGATTGGCTTTCTGCTGAACACGTTGAAATTTATGTCACACAAGCAATTACCATATTCAATTTAACTGCAAGATAGTGTTATCCAGTTATTAAAGCACCACGTTGGCTATTAATATTTATTGTTTCAGAAGTCTCTTGTATACTTTCTTTCTTATCACATTTGATAAACCAAATTATTCTCTTAAAAGCAACAATAAAACCAAAACCTAAATGAATATAATTGCAGCCTCTGGTATACCTGCACTTCAATATGGTTAATTTTGTTGCAGCATCTGAATCTGTTCTAAATGGCTTCATTTCATGAAGCAAATATCTGGTTTGTACATAGAAAGTTGTCATCTATTTGTGTTTGCTCCCAGTCTGAACACCTGAACACCTGCATAGTCTCTCTCTGAAGCATGTCTGAAATACAAAGAATTTATAGTTTTTTAGTGGTCATTAAGAGATAAGAGAGAACAACCCATTACAAAAGCCTTGGATCTAAATAGTGATGATCAACATTTTGCCGTCTTGTCTTGGAAGCTCTTTCCTTCTGAAAGGAACACTATGCTTTCTTACTCTCCATGCATGCACCTGGATAAGTGTATCACCATATTGGATTGCTCCGTTTTCCCTCTAGGATCCTCTTCCTGACCTAAGATTATGATAAATCTCTCTCTTCATAATGGTAATGGAGTGTTTGATACCCACATACAGAATGAAGGATGCTGAAATAATCCTGGATGTCCTAGGTACGTAAGACTCACAAGGAGAGCCTTATTAGAGTACACTGTTGTTTATATCAGCAACGAAGTCTTGCTATCAGAGAAAAGAGAGCAATGATTCACACCACAAAATAGGATTAAAACAGAAAAAGCAGATGGACAGGATGAGAAACAAGGAGTTTTGTATTGTAGTCCTTCCATAACTGAGATGTTAGATTCTCATGGGTTATTATACGCTAAAAATTCCATCTTCAAAAGTTAATATATGAAAGAGTTTTATCATTAAAGAAACATTTAGCTAGTGAACACACTACTATATTCAAAGATAGTTTGAAAATGTCTAACATTAAGATAAATTCAAACTTTTCGTGTAGTCTTGCATTACTTTTTATTTCAAAATGTACTCATTGTAAAATTTTAGCTTTCCTTTCAATATTTTGTAGAGAATCTGTTCATTATTAAACAAAAGGATGGGATCCATACTCAAGTCTTTTCTCCTCTCTTCTATCCTGGAGTTTATTTTAGAAACTTGCAAATATAAGTTTCTGAATTTTTCAAGACAAATGGTACACAACTTGTAGCTTGTGGAGAGAAGAAATAATGGTAAGAACACTTTGTGTGGCATTTATCAGAATCTACAGCACAAGTGTGTGCAGGCAGCATAGGGCACAGGTGCCAGCTCATATCATAGAATCATAGAATCATAGAATCACCAGGTTTGAAGAGACCCACCGGATCATAGAGTCCAACCATTCCTATCAAAACCTGCCACAAATTGCAACCTGGCCGCCCCCTCAACGATTTTTCCCACACACCAACCCCCAAATTTACATTTTTTTAACTCAAAACTGAGAATTTCAACGTTTCCACATGCTCTCAATCTTTCCCCCTCTTGCAAGCTCTGGATTTCTGGGGTTTTTCTCCATTTTNAGGGAAATGGTGATATGCAGCTGACCACAGATTTTTCTGGGATCCTAAAATTAGGAGAGACGATTCCACTCTTTGTGCCTTCTCAGAATGAGCTCTTTTAGGGTTACAGACGTTTCCATATTTAGAACTAAAGTACTCTTGAAATTCTGTCTAGATAAAGCCATCACATCAGACTATCAAATAGATGGCAGCATTGTTAAGAATTTCTGCAATGCTGCAGCCCACCTTTTCTCTCTAACTCTGCTCTCCATACATTTTCTGCACACCAAGATTAAGGAATTTCTTTGCAAGCAGGTCTTCCACCTTCTTATCTCATTGCTAAAGGGATTTCTCTTTCAGTACATTTTAAGCTTTAGTTATACATCTTTGACCTTTCCATGCATTGTAACCTCAGCGAAGTAAAGTCTAAGCTTTTCTTCATGTACATCTATAACTACTCAGCTACATAAGCCTGGGAGCTTATGAGGTCTTAAGAGTTAGTCAGAACCTATAAACTACTTAAAATAAATGCTGCTAAGGCCTTGGAGTACTTATCAACAACATGTAGAATTGCGGACACCAACATCACTGATGATCAGGCCCACAATGTTTTCAAACTGTATTATTTTTGGAAAACAGTTAAATCAAATAAAGTAATAGAAACATATGAGCAGAAAAACACAGAGAGCCAGGAAATTCAAAGTAACAGTGAAATGGTAAAGAAATTAAAACTCTGGACTGGAAAATGTGAACTTAGAACTAAAGTAACTATGATCTGTTAATTACATCTTNTTTCTGCAATGCTGCAGCCCACCTTTTCTCTCTAACTCTGCTCTCCATACATTTTCTGCACACCAAGATTAAGGAATTTCTTTGCAAGCAGGTCTTCCACCTTCTTATCTCATTGCTAAAGGGATTTCTCTTTCAGTACATTTTAAGCTTTAGTTATACATCTTTGACCTTTCCATGCATTGTAACCTCAGCGAAGTAAAGTCTAAGCTTTTCTTCATGTACATCTATAACTACTCAGCTACATAAGCCTGGGAGCTTATGAGGTCTTAAGAGTTAGTCAGAACCTATAAACTACTTAAAATAAATGCTGCTAAGGCCTTGGAGTACTTATCAACAACACGTAGAATTGCGGACACCAACATCACTGAAGATCAGGCCCACAATGTTTTTGAACTGTATTATTTTTGGAAAATAGTTAAATCAAATAAAGCATTAGAAAAATATGAGCAGAAAAACACAGAGAGCCAGGAAATTCAAAGTAGCAGTGAAATGGTAAAGAAAACTCTGGACTGGAAAATGCAAACTTAGACCTAAAGTAACTATGATCTGTTAATTACATCTCTACAAGAAAACTTTTCCAATATTAGCCCACTGTAATGACTTGTAGTTTGTGTCTGTGAGTGTGTATTCAGAACTCCAGAGCTGAAATACCTCACCTTTTCCTGTGCATGTCATGGATGCTTCACAGCCTAAAACACAGGGACATATATCTTTACCCAAATTAATCCTGACTATGAATGCTAAAATTATCATTTAAGGCAGTCTTGTAAAATAATGGTTGGCATTTTGGTGTTTTTTGTTAAAATTTTCATTTTACTCTTTTCTTTGAATTCTTATTTATCTCTTCTTAAAATGCTACCAGAATGTTATTGCAAAGTTATTGCACACCACACATGTTTAAAGAGTTCTCTTTCTCTTCAAACAAATCATGTCTGTATTCAGGCTGTACACCTAGATATTTATGAGTAATGCCCACACAGGACACTGAACTAATTCATAGAAACAGCCATCCAGATCAGATAACAGATATATGTGTATGTGCAGCTTGTTTACATTTATATAAATGTAGACTGTGGTGTTAGCATCCGTTAATATTAATGATTTATTTTGTAAAGCACACAGAAATCCCTGCTGGGAGCAAGACCCCATCTCCATAATCACTAAGGTTACCTATTACGCCAACAGTTAAGCAAACAGAACAAAAAGCACGGATCTGCTTTAGGGATCTCAGCTTCTAAGCTCGCTCTACTCAGAACCTTTCATTACATATTCTGCTAAAATCAAAGACATTTTTAAAACTAAATTATCAAAATGGTGAATTAATTAAGATCACAGACCAACATGGAGACCTATAAGATGTCAGCAAATTATCTGTTTGATAGCACTTTTCTCTCTAAGCTGAAGTTGATTTTTAAATCCAAACCGAATTTATAAGATCAAAACCGAAATTACACACGTGGGTCTCTAGCTACCAATGTTAAAGCAGAGATTTATCAAAGCAAAGCTATTTACTGCTCAGAAAGCCTTCTACCCCCCTCTTGGAAAATATTTCTAAACATTTATTGGTGGTGTTTTGGTTGAATTGTAGACTAGGTCAGCCTCCAATTGCCTTCCTCAGAACCGAACAGTAAGTAGGAAAAATTGGTCTAACATCAGTCTTTCCATCTTCTCTGGTAATTCTGCTACCTACAGTGCCTCATAATATTATAGAGAACACTGAGTATGAACACTCTGAAAAATAAACACCCAAGTTAAAAAAAACACTCTCCTTCCAAGGAAGAATAAAGACACAGCAGCAGCAGATTTTGAGCATACCAACACCTGTGTTTGCTTTTCAGTTCTTTAAAAACAAAAGCAACAAAAGGTCTAAATCTTCATTCAGCAAATACAGTCATCAAGGCAGCATTAAAATCATTACCATAAAACAACCTGACATGAGTTTCTGAGTAAAAGCCTGATAAGTAGCAAGCCTAATTTAGGTTGTAGCTTGACTGAGTGATAAAACATACCTGGAATAGATTAATCCTTGCAAGCCACACTGCTCAGCTGATTGTGTTTTTAAAGAGTCCAAAGCTCTAATTCCATCATCTGTCATTGGAAAATCAACCCTCCACTTCAGCAGTGCAATTAGGAATCTTTCTTTGCTTTTCTTCTGTTTTGTTTTAAGTAACATAGTAATCTGTTGGAGCTAAGAGTTTCATTTACTTTGTAAGCAGAAAAAAAAATAATATAAGGCAGTTTTTTTCCCCTCGTTTATCTTGAAGTTGTTCATATAAACTTGAATAGCTATTAAAATTTGCAAAATTACATTATATATTATAGTAATATTTATATAACGTGAGACCATTTTTATGCCTTGAGTAAATCAACTTCCCTTCCTGTCTTGTTTTCTAACATATTCCTTCAATTAATCTATTCCCTTTCCTCTAAATATTATCATACAGAACCTTTACACAATTTAAAGAAAAATGCACTACTTGAAAATGTTGGCTTCTGTCAAGATGTTTTAGTACTTACTTTACTGGCACCATAATCTTCATTATGTGAAACTTACGCAGCAACATGGAAGTACTCTCCTTTCTTTTGTCAGTGTGCTGAATAGTGTTTCTTAGACAGAAAAAATCAGAAGGATGGAAAAGCAAATCTGAGGAAGAACCACTTAGATATAGCAGCCCAGTTCAGGTAGTAGGTCACCTAACCTCCCTATGCTCTCTAGGGGAAGAGAAAAATCCTTGAGAGCAGACTGAGACACTAACTTCTTAAGTTAAGATTTTAAGTGAGGTGGCATAGATACAATTTTTGACCCAGCACTCATTGCTTGTGTGGCAAGGTGTTCTCTGTATCTTGACTGGAAAGCTTTAATCCTGTATTTCATTTAAATAAATTACTCTTCAACCAGTCAAAATAAAGACACTAAATTTCATACCAGTGTGTTTCCAGCATGTCTATTGCTCCCTCACTGCAGTAATCCAGATACCTCCCCTGGTGCTTTGCACCACTTCCTTAGGAACACATTTCTCCGTTTCCTTTGCTGTCCCAGGCGCTCTACCCAGCACCATGATGAGGAGCAGCAGAGGGTGGCAAGTGGTGCCCATGGGCTGGCTGCCAAGGCAGTATGTGTGAGCACACACCATAGAATCAGAGAATCAGAGAATCACCAGGTTGGAAGACACCCACCGGATCATCGAGTCCAACCATTCCTATCAAACACTAAACCATGCCCCTCAGCACCTCGTCCACCCGTGCCTTAAACACCTCCAGGGAAGGAGAATCAACCACCTCCCTGGGCAGCCTGTTCCAGTGCCTAATGACCCTTTCTGTGAAAATTTTTTCGTAATGTTCAGCCTAAACCTCCCTGGTGGAGCTTGAGGCCATTCCCTCTTGTCCTGTTCCCTGTCACTTGGGAGAAGAGGCCAGCACCCTCCTCTCCACAACTTCCTTCCCATGCAGCTGCTGAGCATGAATGTCAGCCATTCCCGAAGTCCTCCTCCTCCATGTAGGAAACATTGCTCAGAAACCTCATAGCACTTTCAAATATTTGAGATGTTTGCTGTTGCAGATGGCAGAAACTGGTTAAAGGTTCAAGTTACTTAAGAATGGAAAGAAGAGCAAGCAGACAAATAGCATAGGCTTTAAAAAACAGAGCAAAAAAATGGAAATCACGACAATTACCTCACTGAGGTTAGTTCCAAGGTCAGTATGTGTTCTCCTACCAATGTGAACCCTACTTACCTTCGAAGTACCCTAGCTAGTGATGCTAAAAATGAAATATAAGTAGGACTGAAATAGATTTTTCTTTTAAGTAATCACATATTTAATTCACTTTGTAAAGACCTGTCAATAATTTACTTTTTAGTGGCTATGTTGTAAATACATAGTTATGCGCACCTTTTTTTCCCAAGTAGATAACAGCACATAACAAGCCTCAACATTAATTTATTTAATTTTCCTCCACTGATTGCCAAGACACAAGGCCTTTATCATTTAATTAATCATCAGAAATAACAGATACTACGTAATGAACTAGGATGCCAGCCTGCTGCCTATAGATTTGTTTCCATTTCATCTACAGAATCATAGAATCACACAATCACACAATCACTTAGGTAGGAAAAGACCTTTAAGATCACTGAGTCTAAGTATAAGTCTAATACTGCCATGTCCACCACTAAACCATGTCCCTAAGTGACACATCTACATATCTTTTAAATACTTCCAGGGATAGTGACTCAACCATTTCCCCAGGCAGCCTATTCCAGTGCTTGACAACCCTTTCCTAATATCGAGCCTAACCTCCCTTGGCACAACTTGAGGCCATTTCCTCTTGTTCTCTCACTTGTTACTTGGGAGAAGAAACCAACACCCATCTCACTACAACCTCCTTCCTGGTAGCTGCAGAGAGTGATAAGGTCTCCTCTCAGTCTCCTCTTCTCCAGACTAAACAACCCCTGTTCCCTCAGATGCTTCTGATAAGACTCCTGCTCCAGACCCTTCACCAGCTTCACTGCCCTTCTTTGCACACACTCCAGCACCTCAAAGAAAAAACCTGAACACAGTGTTCAAGGTGTAGCCTCCTCAGCCCCAAGTACAGGGGGAGAATCACTTCCCTAGTCCTGTTGGCCTCATGATTTCTCATATAAGCCATGATGTCATTGGCCTTCTTGGTCACCTGGGGCCATTGCTGGCTCATATTCATCTGTCCAACACTCCCAGGTCCTTTTCCACTATGCAGCTTTCCAGCCATTTGTCACCAAGCCTGTAGTGTCAAATGGGGTTGTTGGGGCCTAAGTGCAGGACCAAACACTTGGTCTTGTTGAACCCCATCCTGCTGGCCTCAGCCCATTGATCCAACCTGTCCAGATCCCACTGCAGATCCTTCCTTCCCTTAAGCAGAGCAATACCCCAACAACAACACGGGGTCACCTGCAAAATTACTGAGGGTGCACTCAATCCCCTCCTCAGATCAAGATATTAAACATAACTTGCCCCAACACTGAGCTCTGAGGAACACCACATGTGACTGGCCACCAACTGCATTTAACTCCATTCACCGAAACTTTATGGGCCATCCCATCTAGTCAGCTTTTTACCAAGCAGAGTATGCCTATCCAAGCCATGAACAGCTAGTTTTTTTCTAGAAGAATGCTGTGGGAAATAGTGTCAAAGTCTCTACTAAAGGCTAGGTAAACAATATCCACAGCCTTTCCCTTGTCCACTAAGCAGGTCACATTGCCATACGAGATCAGGTTAGTCAGGCAGGAGCTGCCTTTTCTAAACCCATGCTGACTGGGCCTGATCCACTGGTTATTCTGTAAATGCCATATGATGATACTCAAGATGATCTCCACAACTTTCCTCAGCACTGAGATCAGGCTGACGGGCCTGTCATTCCCCAGATCCTTCTTCCAGCCTTTCTTGTAGATGAGTATCACATTTGCTACTCTCCAGTCAAGTAAGACCTCCTCAGTCAGTTGGGACTGCTGATGAATGATGGAAAGTGGCTCGGTGAGCAATTCTGGCAGTTCCTTCAATGTTCGTGGGTGGATCCCAACTGGCCCCATAGACCTCTGTGTGTCTACGTGGATTCACAGGTTGCTAAACACTTCCTCTCGGATTTCAGCGGCACCATTCTGCTCCTTGTCCCTGTCTTCCTCAGGGTGCTCGGTTGCCAGAGAACAACTGGTTTTACTATTGAAGACTGCAGCAAAGAATGCATTTAGTGCCTCAGTCTTTTCCTTATCCTTTGTCACTAAGTTTCCCCTCCCATCCGCTAAAGGATAGATTCTCCTTAGCCCTCCTTTTGCTGTTTATCTAGTCAGCCACTAGCTGAACATGTGACTTCCAGCAAGAAGATTCAACTCATTGTTTCATTTCCAGATTTCTCACTGCCCACATTTACAAAATTGAGACAAGACAGAAATGCTTCAGGATCTATAGAATAAATGCACTAAGAAAAATGCAAGGCATTGTTGTCATGTAATAGACTGTCTTCCAAGTGCTGTCAATTCCAAATAAAATCATGGGAGCTGAAGTTCTCTGCAAAGTCATTTTCCTGGACCATTAATTCTGAATTGCCATTTACAGAATAATTGCACTTTTGTTTCCCTGGGGATCTTGCTGATGTGCTTTAACCTGTGCTATCCTTCTTAACCCTCACATCAAAATATATACAGCAGAAATGGAAGTCATGAGCTTATAGGTCATTAATGCAGAGCCGAGCCTAAGGGTATCCTTAATAGTTCTGTCGAGGACATCCTTACAATGACTGCATTTTTAGGGGAGTGGAAAGACTTTGTACAGAAGGACACAGCTGGATCTATTCTGAGAAAGGTTAGCTGGGACAGCTGAATGTCCCCGAGGAGATAATAAATTGCATTGGTCAATTTGATAGAGCTGATTTTGAACTGGAGAAAATCCAAACAGCTAAAGCCTTTTGAACAGTAAATACTTCCCCCATTAATTGCAGGAAATACAGGTAAGCTTGAGGGAGTTTCAGTTCGACTATGCTTTTTTTTTTTAGGTAACTTACAGATCAAAAAATGTACTCTACTTGAAAATTACTCTCATGACTTTGATGAGGCTCAGATTGAGAAGAATTCCTCTTTCTTTCCTTTTAGGAACCACCAAGGGAGGAGCAAGGCTAACAAAGTTAACGACTTGATGTCAGAAGTCAGGAGTGGTGGATCTGAAGCAGGAAGGAAGCACAGCTGCCTCCTGCTATTGTGCAGGGTAACTAGGAAGGCACCGCATTAGCAAGAACATCATCCTGGCCACACTTTTGTCAGACTCTGAATAGAAGGTCACAGTCTCCCTCATTTTTCCCTTCCAATCAATATTTAGTGTGCTCAGCAGCCGCCAGAGCTGGCTGCCTCTGAACTTCATTGCTGTAAGTTACTGAGAAACCGGCTTATTATGACAACTCAGATCTCCCATCAGATCTGACCTGCAGCGGCTGCCCTGTCTCTTTCAATCTACTCCAAAATACAAAGATGACTCCAACACACAGCGTTTGCTGTATAAATCACTGCAGAGAAGCTCCTGATCAATAGGAGAAGTAGCAGGCAATGAAGGAATTTGGGGCCGAGTATGTTACACGGGACAAAAAGCATACGTGATAAGTTTAAGGTAACCAGTTGTTTCAAAATACAGTTATGAGGACTTATTTGTTAAAACCATAAAGTTTTACTTTCTTATCTTTTACCAGATAGAGTTCCAGCACAGCCTGATTTTTCAAAGGTTGTTTCACTTTTCACAAGACCTTGGGCAAGACACACAATAGTTGTAATATCAAAAACCACTCACTAATTTTACTTTTTTTGAGAAAGATGTTAGAAAAATGCACAGTAACAATGATTTTAGTGAAAATTATTATGCAGGCTCAGGGATTTACAAGTTCAAATGACGAGTGACAGTACATGCAATTTTTGTCCTTGAGTTAGAAGGCAGCAAGGGTCTAAAACACAATGGTGGTAGTTTCAGCTGATGCTAACAACTGAATAAGCAAAGAAAAAAAATTGCTTCCCATTTTGTAATATAGGTAACCCACAGTAAGTTAATCCTGACCAGGCTATTGGTTTTACAGTGCATCTCTTAGTACATCTTGCAATATTAAAGTACTTCCATTCATTTAATCTTACCTGATTTTTGTATGAGAACAGGAGTTGGGAAAGGTTGTTCTGGCTTTATCAAAATTAACTTTTCTATCTCAAATCTTAGGTATCTTTTTAAGAGCCAGATTATTGCTTTAAAATAACATAGCAGACCTTCATGCATTGCAAATGGACCTTCAGCTTCTCTCTGAATGCATGCATTTAGCTCAATTATCCCCTAATAATGAAACTGCTTCACAAATTACTGTAGAAAAGCAATATGGTATCAGTAAAAAATCCTCTTCTCTTTTACTTCAGTTTAAAACCATTGAAATGTAGTTACTATGAAAAATACAAGTAGTTTTACAGAAAAAAAAGTGAAACAGTTTTGGTTTTTAATGGTGATCTTCTTTGACTACTTTTGGCTTTCAAGAGACCTATGACAAATCTGACTGTAAATTTTCAGTGAGATAAAAATGGTTTGAAATAAGGTAGTAGCATTTCTTCAGAAAAAGCAGGATTGAGGCTAAATCTTTCACCAAAGCAAATTAATGGTGATGAAAATGACAGTAACAATTCAACAGACTTTCTTCATTTACTTAAGGTAGAAATTTCAAAAGAGACTTAAGGAATATTTCTAACTTATTGCATTAATTATGAAGTACTAACACACCTACTGAAATAAAAGTTTTCAACATTTGCCCACTACCTGTGGAGGAGTTTTGATTCAACAAGAACTGTGTTGTGACTAACTTTGCATAGATACCTCAGGGGGAGGGAAGTGATATATTAGTTAAGGCACAATTTTTGAGCTAGGCTGTGTTCCAAGTTCTGTTCCAGCTTCCTCTGTGACCTTGAACAAAGCACCTAATTCCCCTGTATTGTAGATCCATTTCTAGAAAATGAGGACAAGGGAACTGTACTATATTGAGAGTCCTGTGAAAAGAAATTAATTAGCAGTTGTGAAGCACTCATATGCTGTGGCCATGGCAATCTTCAGTTTGACATAAATGGGGCAATATGTAGTAAGGGTTTTTCCTCTGTTCTGTACACCTGAAAAAGAGTCAGTGCTACAAGCTTGATTCTTAAGCACTTGGTACTGATGAAATCAATCACACTCTGTTTCCATCCCCTGTTTGCCTCTGAAGGAGAAGAGCTATATGAAAAATGGTTTATAAAGCAGCATGCTTGCATGTGTATACATGTTTGCATACCAATCCAAAAAAAACAAACAAAACCAAAATCAGTTAGAATTCTTATTCCTACGCTAAAACAAGGTCCTTTAAAATTGTTTCTTAGCAACTGTAATTCGGGGCACACCGAAAACAAACAAAGAAACAAAGAAGGAAAAAAAATGGAGCATCAGAATCAGAAAATACCTAGCAGATGAGATTCCCATTTACTTACTATTTCAGTAGCTAGCACACTCTGCAAAATATGCACAGTGAACTCTTCTAAGGAGGCATGGGTTTAAATCTCATGGCTATCTCACACCTCCCACATTCCACACTTCTCATCTATTCCCATTATTTCAATTTGATGACTTCCTTCCAACTCATCACATATTCATAAATAGTTTTGAGATGACTTAAACTGGGAGTGGGATTGCCATACTCATGCAAAATTTGTAGACACTGTGATGCAAAACCAACATTTTTTAAAAGTATTGATAACTGTTGGCTGATACTGTTGATGTATATAAGAGCTCCTATCAATATGCTTATATATTGTCTCTTTGTTACCTGCAAGTTAAATACTCAGCTGATTGCTTGGATCTGCTTTCAAATTTTAATTGATAAAGAACCCCTCCCTAGCTTTCTCAAGTGTGACTGATGTTATTCTTCATGACACTTAATTAATACTCACCTGCCTTTTTTTCTTGAAAAAAGAAAGATTATTATTCTCTAAATTTTACTGCAGCAATTTCAGGTACTGACAGATTGGTAGCCTTGCTGTGAAGGCAAAAGCCTATAAATGAGTTTTTAAAAGGCAGCACAGAAAGGCTGGCACTCTAGTTTCAACATAATTTAACATACACGTGCAACCAGATTTGAAAGGCAAGAAATGCAAAATGCATTTTGCCTACAAATTCCCTTAAGTGTTTGGCTGAGATGCTGAAATAACCGAAGATCCTAATCTAGGTGTTGCTCTTATTTAACACACATTGTCAGGGCTTTCAATAGCTGCTGCACCGTTATAAAAACATGCTTCTTTTCTACATTTTATTTCTCTTTCTTCAAGACATGTACCACTATTAATACAGAAAAAAAACAAACCTTGAAAGTTTACTTTCAGGTATACAGTTAATGTTAATTGAAAATTAATTCTTTTCTGAATTTGTTAAGAATATATGCAAGACAACTGGCATTTCTAGAGATGTAATTTCTTCTTTTCAGAGAGGAAAAAACCCATTTTGTGTGTTGAAACCTATAACTTTTGTTTATTTTCTGACAAGAAATAAATTTGTGTGGAAAAAATATGTATAAATCAGAACAACAAAAAGGAAAAAAAAAAAGTAATGTCCAAAAAAGTTAGTCACCAAACAGATAAGAGGATTCTTCATTTTTAACTTCAAAATGGTGACATGAAAGGGACAGAGAGAAGCTTTTTTTTTTTTAATTGCTATTACACCTCATACTCCTCTAATTTTAAATACCAGTTGTGGATCCTTGGAAATAGTTTAGACTTTTCTCTCACTTCTCCCTAATTCTGCAGTTATACAGTAAGAAAACTGATTTAAGATATGGCAAGGACATACCTGTAAACAACACTTTTCACCAGATCAAATTAGAGTTTTTGCTTTCAGTGGGATTCTAGAAGACATTAAATCCCCAGACGCTTCGTTACTGAAGGATGCACTCAGGAGCTTTGAAAGGTCAGATTATAAATATATATATATATATATAAAAGAACTATGCACAAATCCCACCATTATGCTGCACTAACGTGTGAGATTTAGATCTGTTAACACCATAAGAAACACTGAGGAGTTGTCATCCTTCCTAAGTAATGAAGCCAGCTGTGCAGTGTGAGGTCTGGTTCTATGTTGCAGGGTGCTCACTGTGCGAACACTGTAGAACCTCAGTCCTATACCAAACTCCATGTGAGTGCAGGGCCCTTTGGAAAACGGGGTATTGCCAGACTAGAATTGAATTCCCAAGTGGGGTTTCTTTGTTGATTGGTTGGTTTGTTTTTCAGTAAACCTTGTTTATTGATTAAAACCCATCTGAACATCTGGGGAGCCAGTACGGCCATGTTTACTTGGTATCCCATTACATTTTTATGGTAGTTGCAATAAATGAGAGCTGAGTTTAATAAATAAGGGTACAAAATTGCAGCAACAATAGCTTTTAAGATCATGCATCTTACCATACACTACCAAACTCAATAAAAAAAGAATTGTCTGGTTTTTGTACTTACATAGCCCTATAAGATGATACAAATTAAGTTGTTGAATTCTCTTGCCAAAACAATAGTGCCATGAGGAAATTCTTGGAATTATGGTAAAATCTGCTTAATCTCTAGTTGTGATTTCAGTGAATATGACTGACAAGCACTACTATGCGAAGAGGTGATGGAGGTTTGTAAGAGGTCTTGTAGGAGAACAATGTAGGACAATAGAGCTTTATTGCATCTTTTGCAATAGGAAAGCAGGCAGCGACAGATGGTGCAGACTAAAAGTTCACAGCAAACACTCCTCCTTTAAATTACGGATACATTTGTAGAACAGAATATACAGACCTCACTTCAAAAGTCTAGCTTTATATTTGAAACTGAAATAAATATTCAAGTACCTGTCTCCCCCCAGCTGCTATGTACGATTACGTTGTTAAAGACAGGCAAGCTGGCTCAAATGACAGAAGAAAAGACCAACCGAAATCTCCATTCAAATTTAATCTTGACTTTGAGGTAAAAAAGTATTTCCAACTGCTATTTGAAATAACCATATATATCCAATTCCTATTTGCTTGTTCGCTTTTTTAAAACAATCTCAGAAAAATACTGCACTGTAACTCAAATGAACTCAGGAAACTTTTGTCATTTCAAATAGAAGACACACAATGGGAAAAGCTTTGTGCAATTCCATGTGTTTAGACATTTATTTCCACATAAACGTGTGCCATATCATCATCTTACTAAAAATTATTGCATCATTAGATTTAGGTTAGTCTATAAAATTATGATATAATCATACCCTACTTCTACCCGCAATTTAATTACACTGTCCACAGAGTTAAAAATACATTTAAAGAAGATAAAAAGATTTAAATAGGCCATGAGGTGGACTTAAAGGCCTAATTATTCAGGAATTTTTGGAAACTGTATATAAACACGCTAATCTGGAGTGATATCTCACATCAACCTGATGTAGTTCAATACAATTCAGATCAATATTCCCACTGTTCCTGAGGTTACACTTGAAAGAATATTATGTAATCAAGACAAGAATATTATGTAATAAACAATGAAGCTGAACACTTTCCCCTAAAACTTTGAAAAATCACAGAATCATAGAACTGTTTGAGTTGAAAGTGACCTTAAAGATCCTCTAGTCTGAAAGCCTGTCATGGGCAGGGACACATCCCACTGGATCAGGCTGTTCAAGGCCCCATCTAACCTGGCGCTGAACATCTCCAGGTATGGGGCATCCACAACTTCCCTGGGCAACCTGTGCCAGTGCTGGGCAACCTGTTCCAGTGCCTCACCACTCTCATGGTGAAGAAGTTCCTCCTTAGGTCCAGTCTAAATTTTCCCCCTCTCCAGTTTATACTCGCTTCCTCATGTCCTATCACTACAAGCCTTTGTAAACAGTAAAAGAATAAGGTTCCAGTTTTACCATCACCTTTTTGTAAGTTTTGGGTTCTGTTTCATTCTATATTTAATTAATAAGGCATTGGTTTTTACACCATAGGCACCTAAGGTCAGCTAGCAATTGTTTCTAATTTGTAATATGCTGCCCAAAAGATATTCTATGCTAGTTCAACAGATGCAAAGCTACAGTCATTTACAACAGCACTCATGACTGGAATATTGACAGGACATTGCCCACAGGTTGTGACTACTCCTCCTGCAATGTCATTATGGAGCGCTTACAAAGGATTCATCACCAGCAGGGATTCTCAAACAAACAATTTTGTTGCGCAACACACATCTTCAGCTGAGAAGTACAACAGCCACACACCAGAAGGACATGCATGTTTCTTTATCCTTCTGAGAGCAACAACATCTAAGCACAGTTGGTTTTTTCCCTAATTATCTGCAACTATACATCTGTTTCTTTTGTGCTATAATGTACATTATTTTATCTACCTTCCTAATATTTTTATTTGCATTCTTTCTCTGGAAATATTCCTTATCCCTTTCTCCCATAAGATTCTCCACTGAAGTCTTAAATTAGGAGAAACTACTTACATAGACTGAAAGCCTGGCAGGACTCAAGCTTCTATTCTCTTTCCTTTCCATTCTAGCCACTCACCATACCTCCTGAATGCCATTCAATCGCTCTTTAAATTACATATACCATTTTTTTGTCACACTTGCATTATCTTTCATAATTTAAGAAAATCACACTGGTGGCATTATCCTTCACACTAAAGGAGTTCTAAGAGAGGTGTCTTCACTGTTTATGCAGGTAGTAGAAGGAGATTGGCACTACTGTCAGCTGCATTTGATACTTTTGACTCAACTGAACATTAGCTTTGCCTTACGCCTGAAATTTAGCTACTCCAGTTCCAAATGCTTTGCAGCACTCTACAGTCTTCCAGCTGCTAGTATCAATTTCACAGATATCTGTGCATCTGTTCTCCTAAACAGCATACTCATCTTTTCATACAATAAACTACACAAGCTTCTAAGTGTCTTCCAGCATTATTCATAACCCCCAGCAAGCATCACAGTCGCAAGGAACAAGTTCAAGACATCAATAAAGTCCCCTGGGCAATAAAACTTTCATGCTCTCAGTTAGGCCTATGCACAGCATTGGGTTCTTTTGTCAGCATGTTCCTTACATTTTTTTTGCTGCTGACAAGATATCCAATAATACTTCATATACACATCACTGGTTGTGAAGTCACAGAGAGTGCATCAGGCAGTACACACTGGATGATACACCAGGGAAAGCAATCAAACAGAAATCTGGCAAAGATTCTGCCAGAAATCATCAACAAGAACATTATAGAGTAGTTGTTGCAGTCTGTTTTTATCATTTCTTCTTTCAGATAGTGAGGATGATGGTATTTTGATATCCTCCAATATTTCTTGTTTTACTACATAAAGAATGCAGTCACTGAAAGGTCCGTATCTCCCCTGGATACCATCAAGTCCTGGACCATAAGTAAATTCTGAGATAAACTTGTGTCTGTCAATGCACTATTTCTACCTTTATAATTTCATTTACAACTTTTGATTAAGTGCTGGGAAGATCATGGAATTCAATCATGATACTTTAATTAATATAGTTTAAAATTTTTCCTCTTTCAGTTGTCCTTTTGCCTGTGCAATCTCTCTTCAACCACAATGAGCTCATGTTTCATTTCTTCTTAGAGAATCGTTTCCTGTCTCTCATCTCCTTTGTAAACATTCACTCTCTGCTCTGGGACTGGATGACAGTTTCATCACTTCTGCATGACTAAATGCGAATGGAACACTGAGACATTTTGGGAAAGCCCTTATATCAAGGAAGTGGTATTCCCTTTCTTCAGAAGTGAATTTCAAACTAAATACCTCAAGCACAGGTAGCTGAAGTTATTTGAACATTATGGAAGATATTTTGGTTTTCTCTGCAAATTACACAATACAGTTGCATTCATGTTTTCTGCCTTAATCCATATGAAGAATACCAGTTAGAATGACAAAGACTTTCAGTAGCTACTGCATCACAGACAATAACAACCTATTGTAAACAATAGTATTTTACAACAAAATGTCATAATGATTTCACTGAAATAGTCTTTCAAATGTATTTCATGTGTTTTCCAGTTTAAAGCACTGTGTGTCTGTTAAGGTAAAAAAAAACCCCACAACATTCTGAACACAAATTTTTAATTGAATATACTGTATTCAATTGTATTCAGTCAAATGTTACAAAATGGCAGTTGTGCTAGAAAGTCAAATTTTCCAGTTCAAATCAATAGGAAAATGTTCACCAAGTTCAATAGGGAAAAGTCAAGTCTGAAGAGAATATCAGCAGTCCACTATAAACCCAGAAAGCATATACTTTTAAACTGCAAACATATCTTAACAGAGTGCTTTCATCCAGATTTAGGTGAGAGGATTTACATCTATTGGAAAGCCATCTTTGTACAAAGTTATCTAAATTAGTGACTCTTAGATAGCTTTTGCCTTATCTCTTACCATATGATACAATAAGGGCTATAAGCTATGTAAATGCAACCTAAATGCACAGCCAGTTGTCTCAGACAGCCACACCATGCTATCAAAGACACTTCTGTCTCATTTTTAATGATATCACAAGAGACGTTCCTGAACTGTTTTTATTTTCTTCCTTTTTAGGAATGTGCTCTGCTTACTTCAAGGAAACACCAAATAAGGTGTTAATGATAATTTTTTTCCCTAGATAAAGAACTTTTCTGAGAAATAGTATGCTGTTGTTCAGGTTTTTATACAATGATTACCAGCAGATATCAAATGTTTACACTGGAAAAAACACAAATTAACCTAGCAGTAACCTCATTACTGCTATGAACTGAAATGGTTATGGATTAACATATGTACCCATCTAAATTTGAAGATGGGAATTGTTTAGGCTACTGAAACTGGAATGGTGTTGCTACTTCTCATAAAAGATAGATTCCATTCTATGCTACCATAAGCAACCTGTTAAAATTCAAATAACTGTCATAAAAGACAGATAAATCATTCAGCTTTTCTATACTGTATTCCTTTCACAGCTTCCTGCTTTCCAAATCTATGAAGAGGGTCATTAAAGAACACAGCACAAATAGTGCAGTAATAAGCTCTTTCTTGAAGATGAATGTAAAACTGATATAGAGAAAGCTTCAGGCATAATGTATTGTTTGTTATCATTACAACCTAATCTTTGTATCAGAATTTAGCTTTTTTTTTTATGAAGATCTATGGCTGGTAAGAGGTGTAGCAAGTGATGTCAGAGGTTGCTGAAATTGGAAAAGCATGAAGAATTCAGTGATATGTGGAGGAGGCTGAGCCTTAAGATGCTTTTGAAAAATGAGTGAGATTTTTTCACTCAAGCAGCAGGTAATTTGACTTGTCCAACATTATAACCTGAAGCATGCTTTAGGGTTATTTAAGAAAGGAAGTTATACATTACAGAGACAGTGTGAACTTACAATGTTAAACCAAGAATCTTAAACAAAAGAGTTTCAAGGTCAGACATGTCTTTGATTCTCTCAATGATGCACCTAATGTACAAGTAGTCTAATGTCTTTAGATGCCTCTTTTCATGGGCAGCACCTCTATTCATTTAAAAAATTGGGGTAACTTGAGCACTTCAATGTGCTCAGGAGGAAATCTAGGGTACCCATGCACACTGATGCAAAGTGATCTCTTAATAGTTATCCACTTCTTGTAAATACATAAAATGCTTTTCTAATGCACTAATGCACAGGAATGTCAGACTATGCATGCATAGTGACCCAGTACACATAAATTAGTTATCATAAGGTGGTAAACATACACCTGCCCTAAATTCTGACATTATTCGTTATACAATGATAGCCATTTCAATGATAAAAAGCCTCTATTTAAAATAAACTTAAGCTTTGAGGAGATCCCTCAACATTCAGTGATCTAATCTGCGATCAACTACGTCTCCTCCTCAGACTTACTACAGAGTCATGCACAACTCAAGTAAATTGCTATAGTCCAGATTCTTTCACCCTAACTTGCAGCACTGTTGACCAGATGTCTGAAGAACCAAGTTCTGCCCATAAGAAATACAACTGAATGTTCATGATAAGCTGGTTTTAATTGGTGCTCCAGTCTATTCTGGCAGGAGGAAGACCATTTCCTTACCTCAAATGAGTTCTATGATCATAACAATGCTAAGTTTTGTGGGGTGACTATACAGTCACGGATACCATACATATCTTAGGTGCTTGTAAGAATACAAACTCAGATATTCTAACTGAAACAATCTCTATCACTGACATTGAAATATCCCTGTGAATAAGTAAACACATTCAGTGAAGGAGAGGATAAATCAATGCTATAACACTAGAAGACCACATAGCACTCTCCGGGAATTTTTAAAACAGGTGTGATCTCTGTCCTGAAGTGTCATGGTCAGAAGTGGATAAACACAGAAACTGAAGGTAATAGACAAAAGGAGAAGGGAGAGGAATGCAAGAAAGAGGGTAGTGTGAATGGTAATTACAGGCAAGTCTTAGAAAACGAGGCTGCAAAGTCTCTGATTCATAAACTCAGTTGGATCAGGCTGTAGCAGCTAAAGATGTTGTTCCCAGCTGTGCTGCCACAATCTCTTCTAGAGGCTAGGAATATGCCTTAATAACTGCATTTTCATATTTCCTCTGTGGAATCTGTACAATTTTTTCTTATTTTTATTTAACTCAAGCAAGTTCTTTATCAATGAGGATGCTTTTAATCTCCTAAAGGCAACCATGAGAACAAAAAAATGAAAATAAGTAAGCCTTCGAACACCTTATATAAGCTTTTCTAGATACAGGACAGCAGTCTAGATCATCCTGGCATCATTTCTGTGTAATCTGCAGTTTTTTTCCTAGAAGAAAGGGACCAACAGTTTCTGTAGATACATCTGCTCAGCCACTTGTCAGCTCTTGTATCTGTCACAGTCTGATGTGGAGAATGGTCCCCTTACTGTTAATGTGAGTGAGGATGACATTCAAAGTCAGTCCAGCTTGCTGTGGGTGCATGACAGATAATTTTGAGAAATAGATAAGTTTGTTGGAAAGAGTGAAAAGAAAGGCAAGATATAAGAAAATAACAAACAGCTTCATCAGGATCCTGCAGTTTCTGGTTGGACAACCCTCTCTTACCCAGCAGGTACCTGTTTTAAGAGCACACAAAGTGTTCAGTGCATGTGGATGTCTGCTCACACTGTGTCCCGGAGTTAGAAATGACCTGTTAGCTGTCTGTATCAAAGGTGATAATGGAAAGATAAGAGATTTACATTAGGGGTTTAACAACCATGAGATCAAATCCTGTATGTTATCAAAAGTCTTAAACTACCTATGTCTAAACAGTCTTATCTGGCGAGATCAATATAATTTTAATGAATAAGAAAACATGGGCTTCAGATATTTTTTAGATAAGAAAGCCAACTCAAATCTCCTTTAAAACTGCATTAATAAATGTTCTAGTTTGGCATGATACTAGGAAACATTCCCAAATGTTAAAAGCAATGAGTAATTCAGTGGAAAACAGAACATGAATACAACTGCCTACAGTCAAGGCACTTATTTAAAGGCTTTCCCATTGAATTAAAGCTAACTTAAGGCAATACGTTATTGCCAAAAGTATGCAAAGAACACCTCAAAAGAAGTGCTCTTCCTCTGTTCCAGCAGGCTGTCTGCAAGCACAGTTTTAAGGGTCACCTGTTTATTAGTTTCCAGGCAATCCTAGTACTGATCAATAACCTCTAAGTTTATGTGGTGCAGCTGTTCACCAAAAGTCACTAATAGCATATCCAAAGACTGATATAAGAGCCTGACCAATGAAATTCATGTGAAAGAGTTGAGTATTTTATTTGTTGAACTGGTTTGATTTTATTGTGTTAGCTTCATGGAGGCATCAGGTAATTGGGCTTTCATCCAGTTCTAACTCACTCAGTTAATCCTGCTTGGCATCCATAACATTTACATATGGAAAGGAAGAACAGAGCAATCACAAAAATCTGCAAACATGGAAAAGCTGTCACTTTTGCCACAGTAGCATTTGCTGCATGAATAGAAACCTAAACCCCAAACTTCAGATCACAGTTACACAAGTATCTTCTCACACTTTAACACAGAACAATATTGTGGCAGGCATAATGGATCTTTACTGATTAATACTGCCAGCATGACATAAAAATAGTCTACAGTCCATTTTAACAACAACTCAATCTGCCAATAATTAATTTACAGGAAACTCACTAGCTGAAGATAGAATGAAATGGAGAGTACTATTCTCAAATCTTTCATCTTTTTTCACTTTGTGTTAACTGGAATTTGCAGATTTTTCACCACACCACAAAACTTAGACACTCCAAAAATACCACCCAGAAATCATACATTTTTAATAATAAGCACAATAAAGGTATTTTAAAACTTGTAGTATTCTGCACATCATTCTTCCATTTCCAGTAGGTCAAGGTTCATGTGGTACTGTAGCCATGCAGAGAATATATTTTATCAGGGAGAAAGGTAACAAAAACTTGCATGAACAAATACTGCAAAGCACTTAAATCACCAAGCCATTCCACAGAATTTTAAATGTCAAGGCAAAACCAGTTCTGCTAATTTAGTTTTTGCATGTATATTTTTAAAAGACCTGCATTTTACAGAGAAAAANATTGGTGTGTTATCAGCATCATTTTAGTCACAAATAAAAACACAGCATCCTACAAGCTACTATGAAGAAAATTACTTCTATCCCAGAAAAAAAAAAGACAAAAATAAACACAGCATAGGAATATTTGTAGAAGACTGGAATATTTGGAAAGCACTTAAAATTAAGCCTGTGTGAATACAATGTCAAATCAATGTGTATGACAAACTATTTTCCTTAGCTTCCAGTCAGTCAGCTGGCTTAGATTCCCATTTGTATGCCAGTGTATACCCATTCTGAGTACAAAGAACTACATTAATAATTTCTTTAATTTTAAATATATGGGCCCACTAACTTAAATATACTGGCAACTTACTATAGAATCACAGAATCACCAGGCTGGAAGAAACCCACCAGATCATCGAGTCCAACCATTCCTACCAGTTCTTCTTGCTCTCATTCCTGTTGCTCTCAATTCCTACTTTCCATCAGAAAAGCAAATGTAAATTTTCACTGGGTTCTGTTTTGTTTTCTTTAGGGCAGCTTTTCCTCCTTGGTCCTTGTGTGGGTACACACAGAGCATCTATTGCTAAAGTGGTTTTATGCCCTTTAACAGGATGATCCCAAGCCTGCAGGTCACCATAGACAGAGCTGAAACACTTGAATTTTGTTGCTGTTTTCTCACAGAGACAAGTCCCAGCTCCCATGTTAATTATCACTGCCAGGTCCTTCCATTCTCCTTCCTGCACAGCTGCAAAGCAACTGTAATAAAATGCATCTGAAAAAGTGGTAGATACAAAACTGATCTCCCTCAACCTTCCCATGATGCTGGCTGCTCCCAAACCCACCTGGTAACACCAGCCAGTCCATCTGCCAACCCCTGCAGGACTGGTTTCCCCCAACCCTGAATCGATGTGGAATGGCAAAAAAAAAACAAAAATCCATGTCTTATATCTAAGTCCATCCCACATGGCATGATTTGATCCAATTTGAAATAATTATTCCTTCAGCAGTACATGAATCTTTATGGCTGCTTCATTACCAGCTCTTTTGATGATGCAGGTTTTACTCTCTCTCTGTGGATATCTGTGAGTCTGTGATACTCTATATGTGGATATACATTTGGATGCACCTTTGTTCTTTCTTTAGGGTTTGGTTCAACACTGAAAGTGAAAGACACAACAAAAAAAAGAAAATGTCAGGATCGGTGTGCAAGCATGAGAAGGCTTATTGTGAACCTTGTAATTCAGCAAACAGGAAATCAAATCAAATCAGACTGAAGGCCAAAACTGCATGCCACAAGGATTTCCTAAAAGACCTCATGAAAATCTCTGCCAAAAAAAGTACTGCTTGCTTAAGAGGGAAGAAATAGCTTTGGGAAGCTAGTCAGAAAAATAATCTCCTTTTCTTCTCTTACTCTACAATTCAGGGTAATCGACTTTCAATTACTGTGGTATATATCCATTTTCTTCCCCATCACCCAAGAGAGTAGTCTGAATAGCAGAGTTTTCCCAGACTCACATCATTAATACACAGAAGAGTGTGTACGTGTGTCTGTGTCTGTGTTCATATCTGAGCAAGGAAGCAAAATAATCTAAAAAACGCATTCTTCATAACATGTCACAGAATTCACTATATCTTGAAATTTTAATTTCACCAGAATTTCTCCATACTTTGAAGAGCATGACACTTCCCCTACTACATCAGCAAAGAGAAAGAAAAAGAATCAGCTCCTAAAAATAACGTTTAGTAGCATCACTTTCTGGCATGTTTACTGTCTTACCCAAAAGAAGAATTTTTCATATTCTTCGTGATAATACTTCCTTTACATTTACTTTAATATTGTATCACACCTGCCTAGCTACTTAAGTATTTTATATTAGTTTCAGCTTTACTTGTCTTTTTAACAATTTCTGACGTTGCTCTTTCAGGTAGCTCTCATGGGCTATATAAGAAAAAAGATAATAGTGCACCAGTGAGGTGCAGTCTGGACAGGAACATCAAACAAGAGTAAACCAATGTACAGAGTGAATAGCAACCAATCATACCTAATGCAGAATAAGGCAGGAATTTTCCAAAATCATTTCTTCTTCCCCTGTGGAGGCCTAGAGCTTTCCAAAAGTCACATTCCTCTTCCAAATGACTCTGAGCAACTATCTAGTTGCCATCTTGGCAACTAGTAACTTTTTAAAGTGAACAGCATAGAAAAGTTGATTGTTGGGAAAAACTCTTTTCTTCCAAAACTCCTTTGCTTTGAAAATGATGCTCAGATCATAGGCATAAGCGTTTACCAATAGCACTACATGACAAGATTGAGTTTTATCCAATGGATTACACACTGCTGCACAAGCACAGGTGGGAGGGTACCTTGCCAGCCAACCTCCTCATGTGCTCTAAAGGCAGTGAAGCTGTTTGCTGTAGTCACCTCCCCTTGATTTCCCTCCCTCCCTCCTATACAGACATGGACTGAAACTATACACCTTCTTTCTCTGTACCCTGTCTTGAAGTGTGCACAGAGACTGCACAGATTGCATGAGCCGCACCTGCAATTTGAAGGAAGCTGTAGCAGAAGGGGAATATGTGCCCCTGACTATGCTTTCTTATTTGTTGCACAGCAGCTAAAGATTAACTTGATTAATAACCAAATTTTAAACTTGTTGGGTTTTTTTAAATGAATCTGTTTCACCTTTCATTAGGAATATCATTCAGTTAAGTATTTCAGAACATAATGTTTCTTTTTTTTTCTGTTAATGTTTCCCCATGTTCATTTGTATTAACATTCTAAAATCTTGTCATTGCTTTTGACATTTATTCTTCCATTTCTTCCCCAGGGTATTCTTGATTTCTGTCAATTACCATTTTAAACATATTATGAATCACTTCAGTCTGCCCATTCCAAAACATTAATCATTAACTTATTTAATAAATAAGCATTTTTAAAGACCTGCATATAACACAGGTCTTATTTTTTCAAGAATGGTGTATAAGATTTCCACCAGAAATTCCAGTCTTACCCTTCTATAGCAATGCATAGGACTACAACAGTCCCAAACTGTGGGGGATTTCAAGGGTCTTGTGTAGGTAAGGCAGAACCAGAAATCTCGGGAGCAATGCAGAAATTCCTGAAATAGTACCTATTAACACAGGAAAATTATCACATAGTTACTACATATCACATCATCTCTGAGCCTGTTCATTCTACAAGAAACCAAGGAGAGTCTTGTCCTATCTTTTTTACTTGTCCTACTTTCACTGAGCTGCAATGATGGAAACTGTAGGTTGCTTATGTCATTAGTTTACTAATACACAATGGAATGGCCTCCAGTGTCTAATTAAACACTGATTTGACTTGGATCAATACAGTCATTTACATCTTTAACTGGGTAAAGGTTAGGCACTTGCACTTCTTTTTAATCTGTCTCCACATCCTTTTAGCAGTAACAAAGACAAATCCATCCTGAGATTAAAATACGTTGCTTTGTTTGTTTGTTTGTTTGTTGGGAGAAGGCTTTTCTTTTGCTTTTTGTTAGGTATTTCCAGTGAACTATTGTCGTGCATTTGTTCAGATTGCTAGTTCTGCTTATATAAACATCCTGACTGCCGAATGCATATCCATGGTAACTGTTTTAATACAGAATCAGACTGCAGTCATGTTAACTGGTGTCATTAATGTCAATGGCAGATTACTGATTTCAGCACTGCCTGTAATGCTACTGTTCTTATAAACTGCATGCAAAAACCTAACCACTATCAGTGGTTTTATGAGATACAAGGCATATAAAAAATTATAAGCTTAACACGGCTTCCATATCAGAGGTTAACCTACTATCATTTATGCATACATGTCTCTGAAATGCTGTATCTAACATACATACAAATATCATGTATCTGATATAGCATCCTGTTCAACTTGAGCTCCTCCTGTACTTGCATACAGAGCTGTATCTCTCTTTGCTATCCCTCTTGCCTCTAAGACTGTTCCTCCATATCTTTCAACTATCAAATTACTATCTCAAGCTCCAGTGCATCAAGTAGTCTTCATCTGATGCAGTCATTTTTTGATTGCGTTATTTATGACGTTATTGATTCTCAGTTATAGCATTAACTCTCGTTATTTTTCCCAGCTACTTTCCCCTTAAACCAGTCAATGAAGAGAAGCCCTGCCTTAATTTCAGTAGTGTATGAAGCCTGGGCAGATTGCTCCTGATGACCAATCAATTACACAATCCAATACCAGTCTCAAGGCCTCTTCAGATGCATTACTTCTAAATTAAATTCTTACTGTTCTGCTACAGCCTTGGATGCTAACTCTTTGATGATGTCAGCTACCTTTCACTATTCATTACTCCACACTGCCTGTGTCAAGACGCTCAAAATTATTTTTTTAAATGACTTAGTGCACATAGTACTTTCTTATTTCTCACAATGTCATATCTTAGTTCACTAATTTTCCAGTGTATCTGCCCACATTCCTGTTTTCTCCTAGCAGACAAATTAATATGTTTATAAAAATTTATGGTTTATGATCACACTGCTAAGTCAAAATACAACTCAAACTTTTTACTGTACTAAGTTGGTTGGGTTTTTTTTATGGCTGCTCAAACAGCACTAGTACAAACTGTAAATTATTTAAATGTAAAGACATTGTATGGGCAGAAAAAAAGATAGAACAGTTAAAAAAACTAATATGAGAATCCGGCTGTATTTTCAGGGGACTTCTGCGTAGAATAAAACATTCTGCAATAGTTAAACTTCCTATTTGCCCCAAACATCCAGGAGCAGGTAGGGATACCACCAATAAATTAATCCTAATTAAGGAAAGAGAAACAATTGTTTTCTCATTGTTATAAAACTATAAGCATTATAAACTAGGCATATTAAAACACAAGTTCATTTGATTCATACTATTATTAATTCTTTGTGCCTTTAAATCTCAGAAGCTTTCAAAATATTCTGAAAAGTCTTGGGTGTAATCAGCAAGGATTTTTCACATC
>WAAB01020638.1:0-28376 GCA_013389865.1 Piaya cayana | reverse complement strand
GGGAGGTGGTTGATTCATCTTCCCTGGAGGTGTTTAAAGGATGGGTGGATGAGGTGCTGAGGGACATGGTTGTTGGAATTGTTCTTTAAGTGCCCTGGCAGGGCGGAGTTGGGAAAATTCACAAAGGTTTTGGATGACTCTGTTGTGTTACAATAATGAAGTGGTTTGCAGGTGGGGGCAGGAGTTTTTCAGGCTGGCGGCAGGGAAATGTGGGATGGGCGGTTGCCAGGAGAGGCTGGTTGCTAGGGCAGAAGGACCAGTCAGTGTTTACCTGATGTTTTGACCTGCTTGTCCTATATAAACAAGGAGGGAACCTGAATAAAGGACTTCATCTGAAATCATATTGATTTGTTTGTGTAGTTCATTTGGCCCCCGCCGCAATACATGGTTTAGTGTTTCATGGGAATGGTTGGACTCGATCCAGTGGGTATTTTCCAACCTAGCAATTCTGTGTTTCTGTGATCTTTAAGGTCCCTTCCATCCCAAACCATTCTATGTTTCTATGATAAGCTTTATTAGGACAACACATGCTGCAGTCATATTATGAAACTGTGGTCCTTTGGCAGTGTTGTTGTTGATGGGATCAGCATTTGACTTTTTTCAATAAAAAAAGTCATTACCAAAGTACTTTTGACAGACGGAATCAAGACTCCATAACTTATAAAGTTATAAAGTAGGTGTGTTTATTCACTGGGATGCACGGGAGAATCATTTCTCCAAAACAACGTGCATGCCCATTGTGGCAACTCATCTTGGCTTTATATAGTGAACTGTTACATATTCTAAAAATGCCTATTCATATGCATAAACTTTCCTCATTTCTTATTATAATGAGTTTGAGAAGAGACCTTTTCCTGTTTTCTGCCTGTGAAAGATTTTCCCAAGGATGGGGGCAGTGGTCTTAACTTCCTTCTGCATCCGTGCTCTCAGGGATCCAGTTGTCCTTATCAATGGTGTTTCCACTCTTATCACAAGTGCAGATGACTTGTCCTGCTTATCAGAAATCTTTTAACAACAGGTCCCCTTCCTACATAAATCTTATAGAAATATGTTGTTTTAGCTAAATAATTGTGAGCAGCTTCTACTCCGGTATCCTTCAAGTGTCAGCTGCTTCAGCTAAATTATTACTATTTTGTTTACCCTTAAGTGTTAGTGCTTATCTCAAGCTGCTAAACAATGTTTATCCTGTTAGTACTTACCCTAGCTCCAAATCACTTTTAAAAGTGGCTTAGGTGCCCCAATAGCCCATTGGCAATACACTTACACTGGTGTCTGTAGGAATAAATCTGATTTTAATAGAGAAGGTAGACAAACAGTTGCAGATAAATCATTTGAGAGATGGAGGGGTCTCAGCATGAATGTTTGGAGATACAAAATGCCAACCAGGTCAGGTTGAATAAGAATGAATTTTTTCCAAAATTACGCTTGAAGTCCACCGGTTTTATTCATCATTTTATCTTCATGATTAAATGAAACTTCTGATAAGGTATTTATAAAAGCATTTAAAGAGCATTTTAAGCTATTAGGAAGTTCATGTTTGTATCTGTAGGAAACCGGGCCATTAGTCATACAGTCATAGAATGATTTAGGTTTGACAGGAGCCATAAAGTTCATCCAGTCCATACCCCCTGCAGTGAGCAGGAGTATGTTCAACTCAGTCAGGTTGCTCAGAGCCCCATCCAGCCTGGCTTTCAATGTTTCCAGGGATGGAGCATCCACCACCTCACTGGGCAATCCGTGCCAGTGTTTCATCACCCTCAATGTAAAAAATACCTTTGCAATATCTATTCTAAACCTCTCCTCTTTTAGTTTAAAACCATTCTGCCTTGTCCTGTTGCTACAGGTCCTGCTAAAAAGTTTTTCCCCATCTTTCTTATCAGCCCCCTTTAAGTACTGAAAGGCAACAATAAAGTCTCCTTGGAGTCTTGTCTTCTTCAAGCTGAACAACCCCAACTCTCAGCCTTTCTTCATATGGGAGGTGTTCCAGACCTTAGATCATTTTAAATTTAATTTTCTTTTTTGATCATTTTTTAATGCTCAGTATCAGTTTATTAAAATACTGAAACAAGATGTTTTGCTATTAGCAGCTGGTGGTGCAAATGCAGAAAGTGTTTTCACTTGCTCAGTCTAATTTTTGAGTTTTAGATTCATTTAAGTCTGAGAAGCCAACAAGAGATTGTTATGTAGGAAATTCAATTCTGGGCCCCTCACCACAAGAAGGATGTTGAGGCTCTGGAGTGAGTCCAGAGAAGAGCAACAAAGCTGGTGAAGGGGCTGGAGAACAGGCCTTATGAGGAGGGACTGAGAGAGCTGGGGTTGTTTAGTCTGGAGAAGAGGAGGCTGAGGGGAGACCTTATTGCTCTCTACAACTACCTGAAAGGAGGTTGTGGAGAGGAGAGAGCTGGCCTTTTCTCCATAGTGACGGGGACAGGATGAGAGGGAATGGCCTCAAGCTGTGTCAGGAAAGGTTCAGACTAAATATCAGAAAGAAATTTTTCACAGAAAGTGTCATTGGGCACTAGAACAGGCTGCCCAGGGAGGTGGTGGAGTCACCATCCCTGGAGGTTTTTAAAAGATAGGTAGATGAGATGCTTATGGGCATGATTTAGTGTTTGATAGGAATGGTTGGACTCGATGATCCTGGAGGTCTTTTCCAACCTGGTGATTCTATGGTTCTATAATTCTATGAACCTGGGGTCTAAAACCGTTTAGTTGTTTATATCTAAACAAAATTAGGTTGCAAATTGTTCATTGTTCTTTCTGTTATGGCTGATAGTTTTGCAAGACCAATCTGACTCATAGCAGTTATTACAGGACGGAACTCCATTGCTGGAGCAGCATCCAGGAGTCCTTGTATGCTTATAGTGTTTTTGAGCAATGTTTAACAAGTGTCAGCTTATATGCCAGAATCAGTTGGTTCTTGATTCATACTTGAGCACCTTCTAAGGTGATAGCTGGCAGTTATGGCAAATTATGGTATATATGAGCAGTGCCAGTTGATGCTTTCCATAAAGGAAACCTGTGAGTAATGCTGTTTTTCCATTCAGTGGATTAAGAAATTCTATAGATTAATGACATCTAGGTTCCCTTTTTCACAAAACAATTGAATTGAAGTTTTGTGTGTTAGCCTGAAAATCACGTGCCCAGGGTATTGAAAAGCCTGCTGGATGTCAGCAAGAGTTTATGCAGTTGTGTGCTAGCTTAGAGGGGCAGTCTTACATGCTGGCCCCAGTGAACACCAATGTGGTTCTTCTGTAGATTTAGGCAGACTCCAGGGATTATGCTCAGTGCTTGACCAAAACTGAATGATGTGTTCAGGGACTAAATGTTGAGGTCTAACTCAAGGCTGTTGTTATTTGGAGCCTTAATGTGGAGTTCACTAAAAATTCCATCATGGTTGGTTTAGTAGAAATACAAAAAATTACTTTCCTTTCAGGCTCCAGGAATTGCTTACACATCTTTTATATGCCTGAATGCTGGCACATGCCCTTAAATGTTCTCTGTTCACTTGAGCAGTTGAGTTCATCATGAGCATGATGAGCAGTGATATAGAAAACTTCCAGCATCTTCCATGTAGATAGCTCTGTGTCAGAATGACTTTTGTGGCAGTTTATATGCAGGGTTTGACCTGATAAGCTAGGCAGCAATAAGGTGGCAGAACTCTATCTGGTGGTAACCACATGGGGCTGCTGTAGGTTTTCTGCAAGCTACATGTGGACATGTACGCATTGATCCACTGCTCATGAACCCTGACTATGGACTGACTAGTGGAAATGGGTTCTGCAAGTATCAGTGTGACCTTTTGCAGCTGGAGCAATACAAGTCGTCCTTGGGAAGCATGTTCCAAGGTTCGGTTTTGGTTCCAGAAGAGGCAGAAAGGCACAGAGCATAGTTATGTGGCCCTGGCAACAGGGTGTTCCTTCTTCAGCATTTTCAGCTAACGCTCAAGAGTAAGGTCAGTTGTAGAAAAAGCTCTTTTAGCGCCCTTCTCTTTTCTCAGGGCATTCAGTTGTGCTGCTAAACAGTGCAGCCTCTTCGATTCCTGCCTAACTGATTCATCACTGTCTCCTCTTTGTTCTCTCTTCAGGTTATTTCCAGGATTTGTTGAACAAGTCAGAAAAGGCCCTTTATGATGCTTTTCCAAGCATGTATGGAGAATTGTACACTCAAAACATGAAGATCTTCAAGGACTTGTATAGCGAGCTACGCCGCTATTACCGGGGCTCCAATATCAACTTGGAAGAAGCCCTCAATGAGTTCTGGACACGCTTGCTGGAGCGGCTCTTCAAGCTGTTGAATCCTCAGTACCATATCACAGATGAGTATCTGGACTGCATGGTGAAACACGCGGAGCAGCACAAACCCTTTGGGGAAGTTCCCAGAGACCTGAAGGTGAAGGCAACCCGAGCCTTCATTGCAGCACGCTCCTATGCACAGGGCTTTCTTGTAGGCAGCGACGTGGTCAAAAAGGTGTCTCAGGTACGTTGGGGTTCTTCCTTCTCCTTCTCCATCCTCAGATTGGCAACTACTGCTGTTGGGAAGAAGAGGATTTATTTCTTTTACATTTTCATTATGAAGTTAGCAGGTATTTTTCAGTTTTATTAAACAAGCAACTTGAGGGTCACCCACCAGTGGAAGGGAGCAGCAAACCTGGACTTCTATAGACACTGATCGTGCAAAATAAGTGAGGTACTACTCACCGCAAATCGGTCCTTACTTCATTTTAACCTATGCAGCAGAGTGCCAAGGAGATGTCAGTCACCCAGGCTGTAAAGCTGTTCTGTTGCTTGCCTAGATTCCCCACGCAGCCCCACAAGGGAAATGGCATGCCTCTAAATCACACTGCTTTATTTTCCTCCTTGATGGCAACATGATGTTGGGTATGCAGAGCCAACCTGCCGCAAGTGTGCTGAGAATACACGCAGAGAGATGCAGTTCAGTGATTGGTGATGGAATTGCTGTGTCTGTTTAGGCAGCTGTGTAGATTTGTACAGCTTCTGTCTACAGAGAGGGTGAGTTCATCAGGTGTGTTGGGATCTTCAGGGATGAAAAGTGCTGTAACTTGACTGAATCCAGAGTTTGAGGAGAAAGGAAATTGTCTGTATACTTCACTGCAGAAGCAGCCTTTCAGAGCCAGGATGTGGTAATTGTCCTGAAAAAAAGATGTTCAGGTTTTTCACACAGGTAGCAAAGAGAAAATCGATGCTAAAAAATTACTTCCACTCTGCATGTAGAGATGGAAATCAGCAGGTATAAGAACCAGGGCATGATTAAACTGTGAATTTAAAAATATGGAATCACAATTAATTTCCACAGAAGATAATGCATGGAAATGCGTAGCAGAGGACAAGACTATTTGGTGCAGCAAATCCAGACTTTGATCTCAGGAAGAAACTTTAATGCGGTAACAGTGACAAGTGCTTTAATTTATCAATGTGGGACTATAAAACTGCTCAGGTACCCAAAAGTCTTTGTACCTCTTATTAACATCACACTCTCCTGACACTTAAGATACCTAAAAGAGGAGTTAGACTATTGTGTAATTTTAAGGGATCCAAAGTAGAATATTTTTCATAAATCTTAAGAATGGCAAAGCTCTATGTGTGTGATCCTGCCTGTTACCCAGTTTGGTGGGTAAAGGAAGCTGGCAGATCAACTGCAGTCATGGTATCAGAAGGAAGAAAGGACCTGAGACACCAACACACAGTGTATTTCCTCCCCACATTCATGTAGGCTTCTGACCCCACTGGATTTGATTCTGGTCCCTGCTTTCTGAATACTCTTCCTTCTGAAGCATCGCTTATCAAATAGGCTGCGGGGTATATTACCAGTAGCAGATTCTCCTCTTCTCTCTGCCTCCCCACAACCCTTTCCTTCAGGATGGAGGATCTTCCAGGAGGTCCCAACCATTTCTCTCTCTAACAAGAGCACTCCCTGGAGTTGCAGTTAACCTGGCATGTTGGTCTTGTAACTCAGCCTGCATGAACTGAATTGCAAAACCTCAGCAAACCCTCCCTGATAGCTGATTTTGTAACAAAGACCAAAACTAGCCCATTTCCCCTCTCTTAAAGAACGTACATAGCAATTTAGGCAAGAGGGGGTGACAATGCTGAGGTGGCAGTAAATCCATTTCATGGGTACCGCAGCTCTATCTAAAATAAAAGTCCTGGGGTTTACCCACTTTCCCTTACCAGATGTGTAGTTCACTACTGCCAAATGGATGTGAAGTGCTGAATGCAATCCACAACCAGTGCTACAATTTTAGTCATTTTTCTGTTGCTTTATACTTACAATTTCTTCACAATGAGGGTGGTGAGGCCCTGGCACAGGTTGCCCAGGGAAGCTGTGGCTGCCCCATCCCTGGAGGTGTTCAAGGCCAGGTTGGATGGGGCCTTGGGCAGTCTTAATCCAGTGGGAGATGTCCCTGCCTATGGCAGGGGGTTGGAACTGAATCATCTTCAAGATCCCTTCCAACCCAAACCAATTGATGATTCTATGATTGTACAATTACTAGGATCAGAGACTAGGATTTCACTTAACTGTCACCTGGTAGCCATGGTCTTTAAAAATAATTCTTCGAGATGCAGTTTCTTAGGGAACAGCAGGTGGTGTTTTAGCCAGGAAGTCTGAGAAAAACACATGGAAGTGGACATATAGGAATAAATTACTTCTCATTTGCCTTCTGAAACATTAGATTGCTTTGTGTTTGTTTATTTATTTGCAAATCCCAGAAAAGCTACTGATTTCTATGAAAATTCTCCTGGTTTCACCTGCACAACACTTCTAGTTCAGTGTTTGTTGCCTGCACCCTATCACTCTTTCAGGTCCTTGTGCAGAGTCTGTGTTGCCAGGCTCCCTAGAGAAAGACTGGTGCTGTTTGCCTGGTTTTCTGGTCATCTTAAAACAGGGAGGAGTCTGCCCCAACTGAGCTATAGGCTGGAATTTCATGAGATTTTTTTTAATCCCTGCTGCCTCTCCACTGTGCTTGAGGGGCATTTCTTCCCCAGCCTCTGGCTGCCCCATCTCCTAGGAAGCCCTCACTTGGGGCAGCCCTTGGCTGGTGGGCATGCAGGGATGGGAATGGGAGCAGTATGCTGGGAGCAAGTGCTCTGTGTCCTGCTGGGGATAAATGGTTTGAGGGCAGCAGGGAGAAACTGGCAAAACCATTTTTCATCTTTTCTGCCCTCCTAGGTTTTAAGACAGTCACTGTGACAGAATGCAGGCTCTGACACCGCAATCTAAAGCTTTGGCACCCCTGGAATGTGGTTAGAGGTTATGATGTGCCATGCATGGCTGGGGGTGCTGGGGCAACTTCTGTGCTCACGTTCAGGTCATGTGTTTCTGTAGCTATTCTTTCAGCCCTAATTGCAGGGTTTCCCCTAAGCTGCACAATGCCAAGTGCATTTTTCATCATTTGTATGAAGCAGCAGCTGCCAAAACAGCAGCAGCCACAAAATCCCTAGCAAAGGCCCATGAAGATGGGGCTCCACCCATGACACACACCTCCTGCTGTGTGCCAGGGCAAAAGAGAAGAAACAGCCCACTTATGTTTAGGATCCTTTTCCTTGGTTATGACATTGGCAGTGGCCCCAAAATAGCATTTGCTAGAACTCCAAGCTTCTTGTGAACAGGTGAAGGCCTTGTGCGAGGAGGCCCACTGCCTGCCAGCTGCTGCTCAGAGATCCACACTCAGCACAAGCGGCTGCCATGCTCAGCCATGATAGCAAGAATGTGCTCCTGGAAATATGTGGCGTAGGTGAATTGAAATACTGAGGGCAGGGAGGGGAAGTGAACCTGAGATGGCAAAACAAAATAAAACAATAGGAAAAAAATCCTCCGAGACATGCAGTATGGTAAATGTGAATATCTTGGCTGATTTCACATTACAATGCTGCTTAGGCATCCAAGTCCTAGGTCAGGACTGTTGTACAAAGCGCTGAGGGGATGGGTAGCAGAGGTGATAGTGTCTGCACCACGGCACCCAAAAAGGGCAGGGAGTCTGCACCCGGGTCCTTGCCGTCCTGCTGCATCTCAGTGACAGCAGGGAGGAAAGCTGCCTGTGCATGGCAAAAACTGTCCAGAGTCCTCGAATTCCCCTTGGAGACCTGGACAACCTACAAATCTCATGTGAAAACACAGAAAAAGTAAATAATGTTCATTTCCAAAGGCAGGAAGTGGAGGTAGTTTAAAATGAATTTTGCACATCAATCAGAAAGTGAGTTCTTAGGTCAATTTTGCCTTTGCTCAATCTTTGTCACTTCTTGCTCCTGAATTTAAAGTTTCCCCATGGTAATGAGGATTTATGTGGAGCAACACCAGCTATGTAAGCAACAAACACTTACTTAAATAATCAAATGTAGTACTTGTTTGCCTTTCATTTTCTCAGTAGATGTGCTTAAGGCTGATTCTCATTTGAGTTTGAAACAAAATATCGTGATTTTCTTTACTAACTATAAGCTTTTTCACTAAGTCCTATATTTCATGTCACTGACAAAGTTTGCCTATCAGTACGTTTTTATTTAAGCAATACTGTGTCTCACAATATGCTTCAACCTTGCCTTTTACGCTTTTATGTTAGTATAAAGTATATAGTATAAGCATATATGTAAGTATATATATAATATAATTATAAGGCAGCTTTCTTATGTACCATATGAGTAATTTTTAAACACATGGTGGGTCAACCTGCATTTGGATGGAAACTGAATTCCAATTAAAAAGGCCCAAAAATAGAATTTTATAAGTGTTTTTAACAGTTAAATACATATGCTGGATACATATGGAAAACAATGTTTATCTAAGTATGCTCTACATTTCCAGCATGTCTATAAGATAGCAAAGGCAGTATGATCACTCCTGGTCCTCATGTTCTTCAAGCATGTAGCCATTTCTCAAATCCCACTTTTTTCCATAGCTTGGAAGGACATAGTTGACTTATGTCTTTCAGCTTCCGGTTTCTTTTGGATGAAGTAGGCATAAAATTGACCTGACTGAATAAAATGAAGAATATAATTGTTTTCACACACTTATGAAACCATTGTGCTAAAACAGCTCAAGCGCAGTGAACTCCTCCCCATGTGCTCAGTGACACATCTCCATCCTTTCAGTGGTTTATCTTTATTCAAAGCATCAGCAGCAAGTACATACAACCATCAATAATGTTTTATTTTGTTTAAAGTATCTCACTTTATTATAAATTTAAGCATTTCTCTAAATTGGCTGCCTCTTGGTCCTGGAAAGACAATACTAGTGTTTGTAAATAGCTGCTATGAGAATGTTGTTTCATGGCTTTGGCGAATGGCAGTATCATCATATCACTACATTTATTTTCCTCTTCAGTGGATGTTATCCCAGAGGATGCTCTTCTGCAGAGACTGGCTTTGCTCCAAGGAGCCATAAGGTGTACATTCTATCCCCATCTGGGAGCAGCTCTCATCTGGGACCTGCTCCCATCAAAAGAGGTAGCATTTTCCTTCAGGGAGATCATCTGTGTGCTTGTGTAGGGGACACAATAATAAGCCTCCCTCCTTCAGACACTACCACTTGTACCTATAGACAGCTCTGTTGGGTAAGATGCTGTTCATCCAGGAGCTCAGCCTCAGGCTTGGCCTCCCCTTTAAAAAATGGGAGGAGATCATGTGAGACAGAGTCCTGCGGGATCTCCATATGGAGCACACACAGTGAGGTGCAGCATGTCCTACAGGTCCTGGCCTCACCAGCCAGGATGGAGGCACGATAGTGCTCACCCTGATCATGTAAAAATGGTTCTTGGAGAGATTTGGTTGTCTTTTTTTTTCTCCTGCTGGCATTGGAAACCACCAGTGGGGCATTCTGAATATGAGCTGGTTGGTGCCTGTGCTAAGGGTTTGTGCTGCTCCCCCCAAACAGCAATTAATCGGTTAGAAAACACCACAAGCAGCCTTTGCAGGTCTGGCTGTATTCAGGAGGAGGAGGAGTTAAGTCCCAGGGGCTCAGAAGCTTGTGGTAGTCCAGACCTCCCCTCCGCCAGCCTCCGCACCACAGCCTATGAACACCAGCTTAGGCTACAGGCTAATATAAGTGCTTGCACCTTCAGGGACTAGTGCTTGCAGCAGGGCCTGGGGGTGCTAAGGGCCAAGAAGTGCCCTTCTTTGCCCCTCTCAGTGTCCCCTCTGCTGAAGCATTGCATGTTTTCTTGCCCAGCTGTCCCGCAGCAGTTAGCATGTGGGAACGTATGGCTTGAGAAGTTTTAGGTTGAAGTCCCAGTCATCCCGAGTCCCTCTGCAAACCCAGAGCTTATTAATTCTTTCCCTGAGCTGGCTGTTTCCAGCCCACTATCAGCTGCCTCCTTGCTTCAAACAACTTGGTGCCGCAGCTCCACATACACCTCACAACTCTTTTTCAGCACTGCTTCATGTAAAGCTAGGAAGAGAGTTTTGCAATAACAGTGGAATTCGTTTGAATAGGTTCAGATTGAGCTGGGTGGGGAGCATGCAGTCTTGAACACTTCCTTACATCTGTCACATATTACTTTCTAGTATTTCTATCTGTTATTAAGTTTAAATCACAACCCTTCAGGGATAAAAGCCCATGGGTGTTCTGAATATAATAGAAATAATACAAGCAAGTAGATATATGTCTCTCCTATTTACCAAGTGGTTAAAAGTCAATTGAATATAGTTTTCAAAGGATTGAAAATTGTACCAGCTGGAAATAACTGCATCAGATGAATAGAGCAGGGAGTGTGTTGAATAGGCAGGTGGTGGCTTGCAGTATTTTCCTCTGGAGGCAGGGGAACATGACAGCAGTCTGTCTTTCCACATGAATCTTCTTCACTTTAATATCTGAAGGCAGTTAGGCACTACTCAGGAATGTGAAGGCGCAGATCCTTCTGCTTAGCTGTGGGTCCCACCCTTGGATCTGGTGTCCCTCACAGACAGTACTGCCTTCTGGAGCCACCATCACTGCCTTCTAGAAGTGTCCTCACCGCTAGCTGAAGAGAGAGATGAGTCCGACTCTTCTTCCTTTTTCACTGCCACAGTTTGGCTGTATTACACTAGCCTTCATTTTTTTTAAGTTTCATTTCTGAGTCTACAAAATGGCTGCTGGGCTGTCAGGGCTGAACACGGACAGGCTGTCTAACCTGAGGCATAGCAACAGTTCTGATTTGCTGGAGCATGAAGGGCACTGATTTGGCACCAGCCTCCTTCCTCAGTGTCCCTCACCCTGTGCCAAGCTGAACATAGCAAGGTGAAAGCAAGAGGGTCGCTGAAGTGCAGGATCATCTGTGCCCTGCCCCTGCCATCAGACCCCAGCACAGCCAGCAACCAACATGCTGCACCTGTGCCACACTCACTTTCTGATGCTGAACAGCAGTTCAGAAAAAGGCTTGATGTAACTTGAATGATAGGCTTGTTGAGACTTAAAACTCAAGGACTCAATGCTCCAAGGACTCATGATGTGTATTTGTGGAAGGAAGATGCAAAATAATGACTGAAATGATTATACATTTCATTAGACTTTGAAAGAATCGTATTTCTGTCAGCCCTGCAGCTGTTTCTTTTAGAGTTTTATTCTCAAAGACTGGAAAGCTTAGTTCATTTAACACATGTCAAGGTACTGATTACATCAGGGCTGGTATAAACATGCAGAAGGCAACTGCTGACCATGTGGTGGAGGGAGCAGGGTCTGCTCCCCACAACAGCTCTACCACAACACTGGAGGGCTGGGAGTACCTATATCTCCCACTTCTTTCACCAGAGAAACTGGCCAGTGCACATAGCCCTGATTTCCAGCTTGTACATGTAGAGTTGCAAATGACAGCAGAGCCCTGATTGGTTTTATCACAGTATTTCAGGGTTCTTCTGGGAGGAGACTGTAAAAATAAAGTGTTTCCCAACATGAAATTGCCACATTGCCAGATAGCCCTAATCACGGAGCTCATCAGCTCCCTGATGAAACACAGACTTGTCCTCCTGGTACTGTTATTGTAAAACAAAGAGAAAGGCTGCTTTCTGAGCCTGTTCCTGGGCTGCTGTTCATCCTGACGGTGGGTTGGCAGTGCTCCTCACCGCCAGCCTGGGAGGACCCACTCCTCTGCTTGGCCTTGGTTTTGTAGCTGCTGTTCCTCATCCTGACAACTTTATCCCAACTGTACAATTCCAACTAAGGGATTTGGGGTAATTGGAGTGCCCCTGAACATCCACCTGCATTTTCCAGCACACACGACCTGATCTGTGAGTTGAGGCCCTGACCTGTTTTTCTCTTGAACACAGCTGGCAGAATAAACTTCCCTTACTTTTATCACGTCTTTATATTATGCATGAGGAGGTAAGTGAGGGTGCTGCAGATGCCTGTGTAACTATGCTCAGCCCCCAAAGATCCATCTAGAAGTGCTTTCTCCGTGTCTCCAGCCATGAGTGATCTCTGACTGCCCAGGACACATGCCTGCAGAAAGCTACCTGCTACATGCTGTCTTTAAAGGATCTGTTGGTTTGGAACCTTAAGTTGCCCAATGTCTCTGGTGGGTTGCTGGCAATGTGCGCTTGCAGCCCAGAAAGCCAACCATGTCCTGGGCTGCATCCCAAGAAGCATGGCCAGCACGGCAAGGAGCAGATTCTCCTCCTTTATTCACCTCCTGTGAGACCTCACATGAGTTGTCCAGCTCTGGAGCCCTCAGCACAGGAAGGACATGGACCTGTTGGGGTGGGTCCAGAGGAGGCCATGAAAATGATCAAAGGCCTCAAACACCTCCCCTGTGAAGAGAACCTGAGAGAGCTGGGGTTGTTCAACTTGGAGAAGAGAAGACTTGAGGAGATCTTATTGCAGCCTTTCAGTATTTCAAGGAGGCCAATAAGAAAGATGAGGAAAAACTCTCTAGCAGGGCCTGTAGCAATAGGATAAGGGGTGGTGGTTTTAAACTGAAAGAGGTTTAGACTAAATATTAGGAAGAATTTTTTTTATGCTGAGGGTGGTGAAACACTGGCTTAGGTTACCCAGAGAGGTGGTGAATGCCCCATCCCTGGAAATGTTCAAGGCCTGGTTACATGGTGCTCTAAGCAGCCTGACCAAGTTGAAGATGCCCCTGATCACTGCAGGGGGTGTTGACTCGATAACCCTTGTGGTCCTGTCCAACTCAAACCATTGGAGAGGAGGGTGCAGGCCTGTTCTCCGAAGTGGCAAGGGACAGGATGAGAGGGAATAGCCACAGGCTCTACCAGGAGAGGTTTAGGCTGAACATTAGGAAAAAAGTTTTCACAGAGAGGGTCATTGGGCACTGGCAGAGGCTGCCCAGGGAGGTGGTTGAGTCACCTTCCCTGGAGGTGTTTAAGGGATGGGTGGACGAGGCACTGAGGGGCATGGATTAGTGATTGATAGGAATGGTTGGACTCAATGATCCTGTGGGTCTTTTCCAACCTGGTGATTCTATGATTCCTTATCACTCTAACTGGTGCTTCTCTAGGTCAGAATGGCCATTCAGACAGTAGGTTCTTCTACCTGGAAAAATATACCTGACAGTTAGTGCTATCACATTTTGATATATATCTGACATTTCTAGAGGTATTTTATGTTCACCCCAAGCATTTCCACATCATTCTAAAACCACAGCCACGTGCTACATGTCCCCATGGCTATCTTGGGTCTGCAGTGCTTCTTGGAGGCTGGAGCTGGGAAGGGACCAGAAGAGAAGCTGTATGGTGGGGACATGTCCCTCTTTGTGAACACCACCATGAGAATGCAGAGATCCCTGCAGGCCACCCTCATAATGCCTTGGGCAACATTTTTAGAGGGGGCAGAGCACACAGAATGACAACTCTGCTGACAGCCTTAGGGACTAGTTCAGCTGTTTCCCTCCATCCATGATCCTGCCTGCATCCCTGTGACAAGCCAGGGGGTTGACAGCACTTCCAGCAGCCTGGATTTGTCACCCAGGGATCTTTCTCCATACCCAAGTCTCTGCCCTCACCCTAACCCTGGTTCCCCTGGGAAGCAAAGCCCGGATGCCTTGCAGCAGCCAGGGAGAATGTACAGGGGACAAGGGCGTAGGAAAAATAGCAGCAAGAGCTTAACTTATTTTATTGGTGTTAAATGCTTTTCAGATGTACTGAGAGGCCCCTGAAGGCCAAGGAGTCCCATCACATTGCAGGTTCTCACTTGCTTTTGAGTCAGTCTTCAAAAGGAGGAAGGATTTGGGCTTGAGTTTTTTTGGTTTGTTTGGTTTTTGACTTGTTTGAAGCCAGCACTTCAAAAGCAGCATCTGTGGCTTGACTGGAGGCTTTGGGTGCCAAAGGAGCCAATCACCTCCTGATGGGCACAGCCAGGCTCGCCCCTTGCAGCCAGGCGTGCTGTGCCCAAGAGCCGGTCGCACAGCCCAACTGTGCACCATCCTGCTGTGGTAGCATCTTGGTACTGCCACTGTTAAAATGATTTTACAGATGCCTGTGACTTCCTAAAGCTCAGCCTTTCCCAGTGCTGGGAAGGGGAGGGAGGGTCACTGCTCCATTAAAAAGGCACTGTAACTACTGGATGTGGTGTAAGGAGCTTCCTCCAGCACTAGTGCCTTTTTGGTTGCTGTTCCTTTCTACCTCCCACACTTCATTCTTTAGTCTTTCCAGCCACCTGAAAGGAAATAATTGGCTTGGATTAAAAAAAATGCATTTTGGAGTGAGGAGGATATACCAGCTTGCCATAGTCATTAATTTTACTGTAATTAATTTAAACATTGCTTAAGAGGAGGAAAAATGATGGAAACAAATGCCACTCTGAATGCTGAGGATGTGTTCTCAATTTTCTGTTATATTTTCTCCACATGCCCATTCTCTGCTGGCTGCTGTGCAGATGCCAGTGCTGAACAGTCGCACGGTGAGCCTGAGCTTAGAAGCTGAATTGGGTGGCTGTGCTGTGAGCCACGCAAACCAGAGAGCATGCTCCAGACCTGTCTGAGCTCTGGACCTGTCCAAGACACGATACAAGAGACTGCAAAGATGTTTTGCTCTGGCAAAGCTGTTGCCTCCAGCAATTCACATTTGGTCAGGTAGCTCTGTCAACAAAGGATGGACACATTGAGCTTTGGAAAGCTGTCATGGAAAAGCACAGAGCTGAGCTCTTGCTACAAGCCACAGACACAGGATAATACCTGATGACGACTTTCTTCAAATGTCAGCTGTTATGGTGGAATGGGGCTTTTTATGCAGCAGCCACCAGTTCTTGTTACATTACCTTATTGCTACTTGAATCCCCAGCTGTAAGGTAGTTTTAATTCAGTGATGTATTGCTCAATACCGTTGTGTCCCCTATTTTGGGTATATCTTAGAAGATAATGCTTTTTTACTTATCACTTTATCACTGGACTTACACTTTGAGGGGCTGTACCCACTGGTGGCACTGGGATCAGAACAGTGTACATAGATTTCAACTGACCAATGACGTAGGAACAATGTGTTTTAAAACTGAGTTTAGCTTTTCATATTTATTTCTACTTCTGACAAGTGAATGAGGAGTGTCCTGGCTCCAAGCCATATCTCTCAGTAATCATGTTTTCTCAGAACCTTAGGAGATGGATTCCCCAATTTATCTTGCATTTCCTCTTGACATGTTAATGCAATTTCTATGTCACTGGGCTAAGAAAGGACTACAGGTGCCACTAAGGTTAAAGGAGAACCACGTCTCCTTAAGGAGAACCGGGCTGGGCCAGGTTGATGGTACTTAGAGAAATTGATTATTGTCATGTAATGTCTTCATGCTGTGCTGGATCATATAAAGAGGAAGAGGTGGCATTAACTTTCCCTCCATCTGTAGGAATTTGTGTGCTTCTGCTTTCAGGACACCTGTGATGGATAGAGGACATTGCTTATTGATCTATCAGTTACAGAAAATCTGTACTGGAAAGCGAAAGGGGCTCTTCATCAGGTATTAGCTGGCGGTTGCTGGGCAGGGAATAGACCATAGTGTTTCAAGTTCTTTTAAAGGCTGAAGGGTGAAAGCAGAAGCACAAGGATGCAAAGAGGTGTGCAGGTGGAGGTCAGTCTTGATTTTGCCAGCCTGGATAAACTGCTTCCCCACTCACTGTAGAGGTGCTTATCTGGAAAAAGCTGCCATGGAGAGTGCATGGTCCCACAGCTCCAGCCTGAGGAGCTGGAGAACCCGGGTGTGCTGCTGGAGCTGGCCGTGCCCAGATGGAAGCAGGTGGGAGAGCTGCAGTGCTCTGCTGGTTGGCTGTGTTGCTGTATCCCTACAGGGATATATCAATCCATTCTAAGTACGCCTGAAAAAAAACCTGAAAGTTTACTTCAACAAACTAATCCACAGTGACTAAGAGATGTTTCTTATCACGCTGCAGTTCTCCCAGGAGTATGGTGCAGGGTCAGGGCTGGAAGGAGCTCTCAGAACCCCAAGCCTTCATTCTCTCCTGTCTTTTGTGGAACAGAAGTCCGTAGGTGGGGATGGGTGGAACAACAAGGATCTGAGCTCTGGCCAAGTAAAACATGCTAAAAATATTCTCTGAAATTCTTCTTTCTATCCTCCCATCCCCCTGTTCTTGGTTCAGCTCTGCAGACTATCTGTGAAAAAGGAGTGCTGCTGCAAGAGGTTTGGGTTGTTCTTTGGGGAAAGGGAGCAGAGCCAGGCCTCTTCCACCTACAAAAATTAGTACTTTTCCTTTCCACGAGGAGATTAAATTGAACACTTGGCACCTGCCAGATGCAGCAGAGCAACAGCTGGTGATGGATATATCACCTGCTTCTCTTCAGAAGAGAGGCTTCAGGGCACAGGCAAGGATGCTGCAGGGTCCTGGGGCAATGTGACACACCAAGACACAAGCCACCTCACAGTAGTGACAGGCTGGAGCTAACACACAGCTCTCTGACATCCAGAAATTATCCCCTCTGAGGTGCAAAATCATCTTTCCCTGCCTCAAGCGCTGTTGTTACCTGGTGCTCTGCCCACACCAGCTGCCCCAAGGCAACAGCTCACAAGAGCTGAGACAGCTGCTCCTTGGGCAGCAGCGTGAACCCAGGCAGCATAGCTGGGAACAGGCAGGTTTGGCTGGCTGACAGCCACAGTGAGGTTAGGGGGAAGTGGTTTGCAGGACGGCAGGCAGCTGTCAGCATTGCAGGGAGTCTTGGCAGCTACCCGCGCTCACCAGTCAGGCTGGAGGGCAGATGGAGTATGTGGGCACTGAGGAGCCAGGCACCTGCTGCTGCTCCCCTTCTGCATGGTGACAGGGCATGGGTGGCCCTTCATGGTTACTCTCCAGTGACAAAGGAGTGCTATGTTCAGGGTGGGAAGGTTCTTTCTCTTTCACTGGAAAAAGATACCCACAAAAATAAATGGAGATAAATTATTGCAAGCAGAAATACTTGTGAAATGCCCACAGGGCCTGTCGTAGCTGTCATTTAAATATGAGCTCACTGTGGTCACATGGGTAGCTCCAGTGCTGTTGCTGAGTTTACACTGTACTTTAAAGCTGAGCATGGTGGAGATGCTTTATTGAGCTAAGTTCTATCACTCGCCTCTATGCACGTGCCCCACGGCCTCTGGCAAGTTACCACGTACTTTTGTTCTCCAGCTGCTGGCAGCTGTCCTCTTTGCCACTGGCCCACACCACCCCACCCCAGGTCTGTTTGCTGCTCAAGCAACGCTGAATTCCCACTTTTCAGCCAGAGCACTTCAGCTCCCTCCACCCCGAAAGGCTGCACGATGCAGCCAGGGGTGTTTGTGGATGCAGGCAAACCATCCTGCTACTACCTGTTTCTCATCAGAACACTGAAAAGTCCCATATTTTGCTGTCTACCGTCCTTTGTGCCAGGTTGTTGCGGAGGTGACCGTGCTCCACAGCCACAGCTGGATAAGCTGGGACAAGAACAGAGAAAGTGTGCTGGTAAAACAGAGACAAGATTGTGTTTGGGACCAAATTGCCTGTGCATGTTACATGTTCTGATTGGAGCTTCATCATATAATTCATGTTCATGAATGCTCTGTGTGGGGAAGGAGAGGTTGTAGCTCCTTTCTAGTTGCATCTCATGGTCTCTGTGTAAACACTCTGATTTTGGAAGGTCTTCAGCTACAGCCTGTGTTAGCGTTCAGTGTGCTCTTGCCTTGTTGTGCTTTCAGTCACTATTCAGTTATGATTATTTAAACCCTGAGACAAAAAATAAACTATTCCTTTGTTTACCTGTCACTCAGCTTAGATGGCTGAGATAAGAGACAGCGGTGCCCTGGCAGGCTTTTCCCAGGGATAAAGCTCCTGTGCTGTGCAGCAGGACAAAGCCTCCATCTCCTGACGGCAGCCAGGTGCCAGTGTCTGTTGTCCCAGAAGGGAGGCAGAAAGCTCCCTGGGGCAGCAGAATGAAGCCTTGGCATGCGTGGTGATTCCTGCAAGGCTCAGCCCCTCTGACCCTGGAGCACATTTATCCACAGGCATCTCAGGGCTTGTCCTAGCTGCTGAGGCAGGGGAGCAGTCTCCATTTGAGTTCTATCTCTGAGAAACAGAAATTTCTATCCTGGTCCTGAAGAATGGCCTCATGAGGTTATTTTAATGCATTGCTGCCTGATGAAGCCTCAGCACTATCCAACATCTGTTTTCCAAGGCTGACTGGAAGTGAGGTGTTATCATCTAGGCAGTTCCAGAAGCAGGATTTTCCCTCAGCATGGGCTCAGCACATTCACACTCTCCTGAAGGTATCTCAGAACTGAACCTTTCTGGGGTTCCCCAGATTCTTCTTAAAAGGCCGTAGCACAGAGAGACATGGAACGAGCCCAGGGGAGGCCACAGAAATGATCAAAGGTGTGGAATACCTCCCCTGTGAAGAGAGGCTGAAAGACTTGAGGTTGTTCAGCTTGGAGAAGACTCTGAGATGATGATGATGTGTCCTTTCAGTACTTAAAGAGGGCTGATAAGAAAGATGGGGGGGGGCAACTTTTAGAGGGTCCTGTAGCAACAGGATGGTTTTAAACTACAAGAGGTTTAGACTAGATATTAGGAAAAAATATTTTATGCTGAGGGTGGTGAAACCCACCCTCTCTACCCTCAGCTGCCCAGAGAGTTGGTGCATGCTCCATCCCTGGAAAGGTTCAAGGTCAGGTTGGATGGGGCTCTGAGCACCCTAATCGAGTTGAAGATGTCCCTGCTCACTGCATTAAAAAACAGGTTAGATGAGATGTTCAGGGATCTGGTTTAGTAGTGGACAGGTACGGTTGGACTCGATGATCTAACCTGTCTTTTCCAACCAAATGATTCTGTTATTCAGCATTGCACCTGCAGCTCAAGGCTCAGGCATTTTTCTGTGTCAGATTTGCCCCTTCCATGGCTTTTCGCTTTTGGAGATCCCATGAGTGCCAAGTCCCTTGTACCAAGACAGACAAACATGTAGACACTTACGCTTATTTTTGTAAGTGGTTTGAAAAGAATGAGGAGGAAATTGCAAATGGATCTGAGCAAAGATTGGAAAAGACCACTAAGGGGAAAACAGTTTAGCAATAAAATAGGGGATGGCTGAGCTCGACCAGCACCTCTGCAGGATCTGCCACACTCTTATTCCTCCCCTCAGCTTACACTGACAGCCCCTCCCCCACGGCTGTCGGAGGGAGACCCTGACATGCTGCACAGACTGCTGCTCCCCTGCTCTCTGGACTCTGCATCTGCACTGGATCTATGCTCATAGGACTGAGGTGGTTTAATTAAAGGTAGCAAAGACAGCTCCAGAGTCGTCTCTGCAAAGCATCAGCTGCACGTGCAGAGCCTGCAAGCACTGGCACAGCATGTGTGGGCCCATTTCACCAGAGAGCAATCACTTCCCAGTGTCGAGTGCTCTCAGTTGCCTGTATTACTTAAAATGTTCAATTCTTCTCTCAACACCATTTTCATTTCCAAAGATGCCAGCTGAGAACTTTCCATGGTCAGGCTCCTGCTGTGCATCCTCCGATGGTGCCAGAGATGCAGTTTGTGGCAGGAAGCCTGCGTCTACGGGGCAGTGACAGTAAACCCCTCCTGCAGAGTGCAAGGTGGCAGTGCTAACTGCAGAGGTTCCAGGGGTGCACATGCCCCATGTGTCGCCATCGTGGGTACAGCCAGCAGACACCCGGGCAATCCTTGCGGACACCAGGCCTGGCTGGAAGGGGGATGGTTCTGAGTACATGTTTTTCCTAGACTCCGGGGCTCAAACACAGCCTGAGGAACTAACAGATGCCTCAGAGGTTCTGTCCCCATGACAAGAGTGACACCTAGGGAAAAGTGGGGAAGGAGAGGCAAAGAAAGGGGAAGCTGCTTTCCCAGGGCTGCATGCCCAGGGAGCCGTGCTGCCTTTCACATCACACCAAGCTCCTTCACCACAGGAAAGTGAGTAGTTCACCAACATGCACCCCTGACCAGCCTGTGTGCCTGACTCTGATCTATCTGCCCCAGGTACCTCTCAGCCACGAGTGCACACGCGCCATCATGAAGCTAATGTACTGCCCGCACTGCCGGGGCATGTCCACCGTGAAGCCGTGCAGCAACTACTGCCTTAACGTTGTGAAGGGCTGTCTGGCCAACCAAGCAGACCTGAACACCGAGTGGAAGTACCTGATGGGTAAGATGGCTTTCTTTTGCTGCAGCATAGCTGCCTCTCACCCCACCTTTTGAACTCTCTGAGGCAGTGTTTGGCAAGAAAAGAAAGGAGTGGCAGGGGCTCTTTTACACCGCATTTTTCATGTCTGTGATCAAATACCTAGAAGCTATTGCAGGACATTTTGCTGGGCTTCAGCACTGTTAGAAAGGACACTGTTGGGCTGTCTAACAAGGACTTATTGCCTGTGCTCATTTGGGATTGCCCATACTTCACATTCATGTAATTCTTCCTTCCCTCCCAAGTGTTGAAGCTTAGGGATAGATGTGGTCACCTGCAACTGTCAGAGTTGCCTCCTCATCCATAGCAGAGCACTTGTGAGGGCACAAGAGAAGCACTTGCTGCTGTTCTTGGGAGATAACCCAGAGACATGAAGCCATAGAGTATTTTTATGGGTGGAGAGCAAAAGGATCAGAATCACATAGTGTGGTAACTTCTGTTTGCAAATGACACTAAGCTGTGAGGAAGTGTTGATCTGCTTGAGGGCAGGGAGGTCCTACAGAGCTAATCCATCTGAACAGGCTGGATCCATGTGCCAAGACCAACAGAATGGGGTTCAACAAGACTGAGTGCTGGGTCCTGCGCTTGTATACAACAACCCCGTGCAGCACTCCAGGTTTGGGGATGAATGGCTGTAAAACTGCTTGGCAGAGAAAGACCTGGGGATGTTGATTGACAGTGCCTGAACATAAGCCATCAGTGGCCCAGGCGGCCAAGAAGGCCAGTGGCATCTTTGCTTGTATCAGAAACAGCGTGGCCATCAGGGGTAGGTAAGCATCCATACCCCTGTACTCAGCAATGGTGAGACCACACCTCAAACTCTGGGTTCAGTTTTGGTCCCTACCCTTTTGGTCACTACAAGAAGGACATTGAGGCACTGGAGTGTGACCAGAGAAGGGGAACAGAGCTGGTGAAGGGGCTAGAGAACAAATGTTATGAGCAGTGGCTGAGAGAACTGGGGTTGTTTAGCTTAGAGAAAAGGAGGCTGAGGGGAGACCTTACCACTATCTACAACTGCCTGAAAGTAGGTTGCAGTGAGGAGGGTGTTGATTTCTTCTCCAAAGTAACAAGTGATAGGATGAGAGGAAATTGCCTCAAGTTATGCCAGGGAAGGTTTAGTTTGGATATCAGCAAAAATATCTTCACCCAAAGGGTTCTCAGAGGATGTACAGGGGCGTAGTTGAGTCACCATCCCTGAAGAAATTTAAAACACAGGTAGACGAAGTGCTCAGGGATATGGTTTGGTAGTGGATAGGTCAGGTTGGACTTGGTGATCTCAAAGGTCTTTTAAAACCTAGGGATTCTATGATTCAAAATGGAAAGAGATGTCTTAAACAAATACGTGGGGAGGTGGCAAAGTTAGATGCATTGCTAGGAATGGGAAAATTAGATTTGTATTTTAAAGCAGAGAAGAGCTCATTTAAATTTTGTGATGGATAGGTTGTACGTGTAGAAAGATATCCATTTCATTGAGTTTAAAGCCAGAAATACCACTGTGATAGTATGGTGGAATCCTCTGTGCAATACATGCTGGAGAAATCCAACCAGGAGTTTCTGCCTTGCCTGTTCAGACTGGGTGTTTCTTTTAAGAAGACCTGAGATGTCATTCATCTGTTTTTTGAATGCCTGTGATGTTTGGTTTAAATGTGAACTACTGAAAGTGGTTTGTGGAGCTGATGGAGATGGTTTAAGGCTGGTGAGGATCTGTGTTTAGAAAATTGTGTCGTTATGTTACAGTGCACATCCTCTCCCTGTCTGCCGCCCATCAGGGAAGGTTGTTTACAGTGGTAAAGATCTCACTCCTCCTTGTGCCCACAGGGTTGTACATTTAGACCTGGAGTGCTCCAAGACCTGAGGGAACCTTGATGTTTTGCTGGGCTCACAAAAGGCAGGTGTGAGAGGAGATGAGCTTTAGGCTTGGTCCTTTGTTTTGTCTCATCACCCACTGCCTGACCAGCAAGACTGCTAGTTCACTAGCCAGCTGCAGCATGATGGGCTGGCTCAGGATTGACATGTAGCAGTCTTAATAAAACCTCAGTTCAGTTGAAGAGGTATCATCTGCTTCCCAAGGGACATTGCAAAATAAATATTGCACCACTGCACACAGAAGCTGGTGTACTTCCTTGGTGAGGTGTGTTGGCCAGCTGCCCCCATTGCTCTCGGAGCTAACGAACCAAGTGGTAACTTACTGAGGCTAATTGGAAGTTGTCTGCGTAAGAGTGACTTGAAAGGGCACTGCAAAATATTCCTTCCCCCAAGGACTTTGATGGTGTTTTGGCCTTTCTGACCAGGGCAAACCAACTGTTACCTGTCACTGCTCTCCCAGCAAGATGAATACCTGTCTCCTGAGGTCAACATACAGCTCTCCTTGATTGACCGGGAGACACATTTTGCACTTATTTTGGCTTCTCCTTTCCCAAGAGACCCTGTCAAGGCATGATGGCTAGAAGGAAATTGGAACTTCTTTCAAATTGCAGTTGTTCATTTTAATGTCAGAGGTCACAGTTTGATCAGGGACTGGAGCAAGACGTAGAGTTAAAGGTAGCAGTTCACTGGCACTGTCCATTCTTCACCCTTCTCACGGCCCTTCTGGAGAGGATTTTGTTACACTAATCAGAGAGTTTCTCTTTCAATTTGTCAAATTAGAGCAGTTCAAATTGCAGGAAACTTTTATAGTATGTGATTTAAACATAACTTAACACTAATTTGGGGGTGTAGCCTTTGATTTAAATGTCTATATCTCAGCATTAGTGCAAGCTAAAATTATCTGGAAAATATAGTCTCAAAGATGACACTGGAACCTCTGAGTGGCAGCAAGGTTAAACTACAAGCTCTTTAATGTTGCAGGAGACATCGTTTCCCGGAGCAGAAAAAAATGGTACCCCCTTGAATGGCATGTTTAGCTCTCCAAGAAGACCTCATAGCAGCCTTCCAGTATTGAAAGGGACTCCAGGAAAGCTGGGTGGGGAGACTCTTGATCAGGCAGTGCAGGGATAGGATTGAGGGGGAATGGTTTTAAGCTGAAAGAGGAGAGATTTTGATTAGATCTTAGGAAGAAATGTTTTCCTGTGAGGGCAGTGAGGCCCTGGCCCAGGTTGCCTGGAAAAGTAGTGGCTGCCCCATCCCTGGAGATATTTAAGGCCAGGTTGAATGGGGCTCTGAGCACCCTGATCCAGTGGGAAGTGTTCCTGCCCATGGCAGAAGGTGGAAAGAGAGCACATGAACTTTGAAACTGCAACCCTTGTTTCCACTCCTAATAAACCTTTTTTTTTTTAATTAATTGCTGAAAATGAATGCATAATTTTTCCAGGCTGTTACTTGGCATGTTGTTACATCCTATATTACAGACCTGAGCAAAGACTATTTTGTGACTGTGCTCCAGACTGGCTGAGGTTTGAGCCCTCCCAGTTGTTTGACTATTGTCCTTGCTTCCCACAGGCCAGACCTGCTTTCAGACTGTGAGCACTATGGGCATGATCTGGTATCTTCTGTGGTTTTTGCCATCTAGTCTTTTCACAGCTAGGTTGTTCCCTGAGGGCTGTTTAGGGTCTGAACATCAATCATGTAACAGCAGAGAGAACATACGTGCAAGGAGTGAGTGTACTGTTAAGTTGACAAAAGTGGGCTGAGGCTCAGACCTTCATTATTAACACAATACATCCACTGTGGACCTAATGTTTCTACACAGACCTTACCTAGGCCTCCTGGAAGTCATCTGGGGTCTTTCTGCCTAGTGCTGCCCAGGCAAGGGACCAAACCCTTTCCTACAGCAGATTTTAAATGGCAGTTGTCCATGGCTGTGCCCCAGCTGGCTGGACTCCTGTTCAAAGGAAATTCGCTGTGTAGTTCAAAGATAAGCATCATCCCTTTAGAGCTGTATCACAAGTGATGCATACACACTGTGGGATGGTGAAGCTTGAAGAACATGTTTTACTGATACTCTGTCGAACTCTTGGCTGCAATTCAGCTGGTGGTTTCATTGCTCATGAATAATGTCAGCAATACAAACTCACGCTTGAATAAGATTTTCAGCAACATCACACCATCTGTCGTGAGAGTCTCCTGATAGGCTGATTATCAGGATTTAGGTTAGTTATCAGGATTTAGGACAGAAAAATTAATCCCTAATTAATTAATACTAATGGAGCTATTAGCTCCATTTACAAATGGTACAAATCTCCAACTTAGACCCTGGGATTTGACCCTCTTTGTGTAGAGAAGAACCAACATGAAGCCATTGCATCTGGTTTTGTCCATGTGATGAGACCTCAGGAACATGAAGTTCTATTCCAGATGAGCACAGGTAGAGCCCCTGTCCTACCTGGAGGTTTGTGGTGTGCCTTGGGGAATGCAAATGACACTAGAGCCACATGAGGTCACACATAACTGAATGCCAACTCCCTAAACGCTGATGAAGCTTATGCATAGCCTGGCCTTGGGTTTACTGAAGCACAAGTGGTAGGAAACTGAGGTGACAGCAGCATAACAGTAACTTTCAGAATTAAATTTTTTGGTTGGTTAAGTCAGACCTGGTTAAGAAGCTGTTTTAGATGTCCAAACCCAGTTTTGGCCCTGCCCTGAGATAGTATTTAAATCTTGCTGAACACCAAGTATGTCAGCTTTCCTCTGCAGTGCCATTACCCCATGCTCCAAGCCCTGCAAGCATGTAGACTGTCCTTGCTTCAGACCCAACTGGAGTGTTGAGAGTCATCTCCAGAGGTTGGTAATTCTTTTTGTAATCCAAGTACAATCCCAAAGCAACCATTGAGGCAGAAGCTTCCAGGCATGGCAAGAGTGCTTTGACATTATACCTTTCCAAGCTAAGAGGAGCTGAGAGCAAGAGGCACCACTCATTCACTCCCTGTCCTGTTTACCAATTTAGTTGTGTGCGTTTTGGTCTGCTGCTCTGCTTTTGTAGCCTGATATTTCCTGGGCTGGTCACACATTCTTCCAGAGGTAATAGTGAGAAGAGTTAATCTTTTTCTCACTCATTCATTGCCACAGAAGCTGTTGCCCATGGCCTCTGGCACTTTATTGTCCCCACTTCTCCCACTTTCTGCTGGCTGCAGTGCTTTGCTGAAGACTTACAGTGAGATAGGAGAGTTAGGGCCAAGTATTGCTCTGCATTATTTAGTATTTCTGCACCAATTTTCTGGTTTTCCTCTCTGTAGCACCCCAGGAAATGTCATTCACTTTGTGTGAATATGGGTTGCATTTGGCATTTGCAGGAGGTGACCTCTGTTCCTCTCCCACAGAGGGAGGCTTTACCTCTGTGCTGGGGAGGGGCAGGTGTCCCATGCCAGAGGAAAACAAGCCTGTATTTGGGCAGTAGTGAAAATGGAGCGATGTCTTCCAGCAAGCCTGCCGAGGGACCAGCAGCTTATCCACATGACATGAGCATGATTTTTAACTTGGTTTTTACAGCCTGGTGAGAGATGTGTCTGTCTTGCTTGACTAGATTCCCTGATGGTAGCGGCTGATCGGATTGATGGACCATACAACGTAGACGCTGTAATAGGGACCATTCATGTGAGGATCGCTGAAGCTATTTCTAACCTGCAAGAGAACAAAGACTCGATTACAGCCAAGGTAAGACTGTGCCTGCGCCTGTCTGAGGATACACTGTGCGTAACTGTCAGCACCAAATGCTTTCAGTGTCCGCTGTTCAACTGAGATGAAAGAAATGAAATGGCCACTCTTTTAAGATAGGAAACTGCCTGTCTCACACAGGCTAAGATCTTCTCAAGTGTTTCTAAATATTCATCCCTGCTGCACCCAGCCAGCGTTCTTCAGGTACAGACACGCAAGGTGAGACTGCAGATGCAGTGACTGCGGGAGGCACAGTGCCATCTGCTGTCAGGTGCCTCTGTGTCTGAGGAGCCTGGAAGTATTATGGCTGAGCTGAGGCATTTACGCAGAGTGCACAGTCCCTAGTGACAGAAGGCAGCTGCTTTAACCTGCATTGGAGTGATGTTCTGCAGTGGAAACACTGGGCTATCAGGTTGTACCTGTGGGACTGAGTTGCAATCTGGCAGTCCAGCTGGAGAGTATAGAACAGGTTCTCCTGATGCTTACGTGCTTTCCAAGAAGTATATCATGAAGATATCTTCTATTAGTCTGCCATTTTTAGTATATTTATCCACTTAACCACTATCACCTCTGTAGCTGCAGGTAAGAGAAGCCTTGGGAACAAAAATAGCCTTCCAGTGCTTCTGCTTTTTGCCCAAACATTGCCCAAGTGCTACAGTTATCCCACAGTTCAGTCAGAGATGCAGATAAAAGGAGCAGGGTAGGTCCTAACTGGCCCTTGGAGAGGGGAAGGGCCAGAGGTATTGCTTATCCAAGCCCGAATCACTGGGACTTATCAAAGCACTAACAGCAGCATGCATCCAAGTTCTCATTTAGGTTTCTTTTCTGTTATGAAAAGCCATATTCTTTCTTCCTTTCTTAGGTGAGACTGAGGTTGTCCACACAAAAGCAATCCTGTGATGTGGGTAAATATGGTATCATCTGCAAACAAAGGTTTTTCCAAGGGTCATATAATAAATCTGATAAAATGAAAGGAGAAAATAGTCTAATTGGTGTTCAACTAAACATGTTATCGGTGTGGTCTGGTGACCAGGTGAATGTGGCAGTCTGTGCTGATGGCAGTGGTAGCAGAGGTCAGGAGCTGCAGGTTGCTGCTGCTGTAAGCTCTGGTTTGGATCATGGCAAAGTGATCAGGTAAAGGATATCATTGTCAGATAAGCTTGAGACTGGCCCGGACCTGTCCTGGGAACCTTATTTCTCAGGGTCAAGGTCAGCAGGCTTGGGCTGCAGCTGAGGGCTCCAGCCATTACCAGCCTAGAGCTGGGGCATTGTCTGCCATTTGTGAGAAGAACCAGAAGCAGCCCTTCAGTGACCCAGTGACACCTTCAGTCATTGGTTCTCCTGAGATCTGTGGAAAAACTGGAAAGACAGGTTTTTGGCACAGAGCCCTGTGTTCACTGCACCACAGAGCACTCTCCCTGCTTCTTTGCGCTCCTCCTTCTCTCCCTGTGGCTCTTGAATGGATTTCAGGCAGCAGGAACTATCAAAAGCTGCAAGCATTTATTTGCTTTCATTATGCGGGAGACTATTAATCTCCTCAGTCTGCAGGACATGTGTTCTCTCCATCAACAATGGGCATTGCTCACCTGAGGCCTTGCGCTGGCAAGAGGATCACTTTCATACCATGCTGTGCTGGAGCTGCTCTAACAGTCATTGTCCTGGAAACCTCCTAGGACATTTACCTCCTGAAAGAGTTGTTTACAACTAACAACAGTAAGAAGCCAACAAGAAAGATACAGCAGTGAAACCAAATTGGTTTTATTTTAGTAGAACCAAGCTGAAAATGCTCTACATGCAGTTATCAAGCTGGGGCTCTTTGCACAGAGCAAAGGAGACAGATGAACAAATTGGGTTGGTACTGAGCTCCATAGTCTTTGAATCTATCTGGTTAGCAGGACAGCAGGACATTGCACCCCAGGAAGGGGCTTTCTGGGCTGAATATCCCTCAGACGCACCAAAGAGAGTCAGCATCACAGAAGGGACTCTTGTCTAGATTAGGAATTTGCTGAGGGCTGTCAGAATCCGCTAAGAATAGCATTCAGCATCTGGCACAAGCTGCATCAGCAGTACTTCTGTCTGAAGTCTTGATTTCTCTGCTTTAATCCACACAAAGTAGAATTTAGCAATAGTTTCTGGCAGCACCCTGGTAACCACAACATGTGATCATAGGGTCATGGGGTGTCTCATGCACCCCCAGACTTTGTT
>WAAB01020636.1:118772-154490 GCA_013389865.1 Piaya cayana | reverse complement strand
GAGGGGAGCAGGATTCCTTCATCAAGAAGGTCTCTCAGAGTCAAATCTGGTTAATATTTCTTGTCTCTCCTTTCCTATTTGGAGTGCATTGACTTGCCCTTGTCCATCAATAAGCAGCCCAACCTGGCAAGGGGGATGCTGTTGGTTATTATGCACTAACAATTGTCAGTTGTGATTCCTGCAGGATGCGAGCTGCCTGGACGCTGGAGCAACGGGGATCACATAGACAGCAGCATGGCCACAGTGTGGGAGCGATACCACAGGCACTGTCTCAGGTGGTGGGGAGTTCCTTAGCAGAGTTTGGTGCAACTTCAAAAATAATCTCATTCACTGCAACTGTTAAGTGAGAGATGAGCTCAGTCTGCAAAGAAGGAGTGGTCAGGAGGACTGTTGGCTGTAAATACTTTATTATTTCTATTTTGTTTGAGCTACTTGGGTAGCATTATGATCTGAAAGCTCTCACCGTTTAAAAGTTTATAATTTAATTTTATGACTAAGAGAGAGTTAATCTCATGCTTAATTTTTACTAATACTTTATTTATTTTATTTCATTTTATTTTAGCCTACTACTTTTGATTGTAAAATGCACCGCAGGGACAAAGCCCTGGGAAATGCACCTAAGAGCTGCATCTGTCTCACGGACTTGTACCTTCTCCCTTTATTACATCTGTTGCTGTCAGGCTTTACACTCTGCTGTTTCACAACATGCCCCTATAAGGTAAAATTCAATTCCCTTTTTCTGTAGGAGGGAAAACTGATGTACAGACCAGATAAATTACCTGCCCAAGGTCAGAGTATGGCAAAAAGCAGGAAAGCAGAGCCACAATGATGAAACCATCTCTATCCAATTTTCATAAGCCTGAAAGTTGCACTTGGTAGGAAGCATTAGCATAGAGTATCTGTAGCAATGGGAAAGAATAGATTTTTTTCCCCTTTTCCATGTTATCTTTTTTGTGTTTTAAATCTCTATAATTTCATGCAGTCAATCTTTGCATGGGTCTTAATGGTAAATTTTTAGATGAGGGATGACTTAGGCTATAAGGGGATGAAGATGAATGAGCAAAAGTAAGTTTATGGGGAGCAGGCAAAATGTTACAAATAAATTTGCAGTAATGCATAATCTTCATGTCCTGCAAAATTGTAGAGACCAGGCCTGACTCTAGACAGCCCTACCCAATTCCTGCTCACCCCGATTACAGTCTTTCAGCAGTTTCTGAGGTGGATTAGACCAGGACAGTACAGCCAAGTTCTCTTGTGATGTCCTGTTTCCATTAACTAAAAGAAAAACCTATGTGTCAAGACCTTATGTTTCAAGAAGCTATTATCTATTGATGTGGCTTTTGCTTGATGAGTACAATATTGTCAAGAGTCACTTTTTCACTACAGTAAGACTATAGGGAATGACTTCTGCTTCCTGCTAAGAAAAGTCAATATTTTAATTCTTTTCTCTCTCTTCTGTTCCTAAACATATGAACACTGGTTGCCCAGAAAAATAGTGTCAAACTGAAAGAAGACACATTTAGATAGCTGAATTTTCAGTACTCTTGTGTATTCCCCTGCTCCTTATTGCTGGTGGTTTTGCCCCAGGCCCCTGATAGCCAGTCATGTCACTCACTCATCTATATTTTCACAGGCACTTTCCTTCCCTGTCAACTCTTAAAGCAACTTAGTGGGCTGGCTCTGGCACTTGAGTGCTTTTTATTCGGTGATGTTTTAGTGCACTAAATTGCTACAAAGAATTCCTGATGACATACAATATGATTAAACCAGTCATCATTTGAAAGCTCTGTAGAGAAGGAAATTAGCTTGACAGAGATTCACAACTCCTTCCAGAGCCTCTTCCAGTTCCCACCAACATCTAGGAGATGCTGTCACTGAACTGAAAGGGAATACAGTGAGGTGCTAAATGTGCATTGATGTGCAGCACATTAAATGCTGTTGAATAATTAGTTGGGACTAAAAAAGGCAGATGGTCTCAACAGTTAATTGCAGCTATGAAGGTGAAATTAGAAGGAAAGTCCATTCCCGGATTCCGATACAGATACTCTGGGATTTATTTTTTCATCCTGAAAGGCATAAAGAGCAGGAGGGTAGTTTTAATTGAAACGTATATAAGTTGATTTTTTTCCCACTGTTCTAGTATGTTTACAGGTAAATTACAACCTGGAAATAGTCAGGCTATGATAACTTCATCACTGCAATGGTAAGTTTCTTTCTGCCTTTAGTTCTCCATTCTGGTAAATTCATCTTAACCTGTTCTTCTCTTTGTGGTTGCTGTGCTGGACCTGGTGCTGGGAGGATATAAGCTGCCCGCTGTGGCACCAACCTGCCCTGCAAGAGCAAATAGCCCAAATGATGATGGTGAAAGCCACAGGAGGAGATGTAAGGCATTTTCCCAAGTCATGAGACTTTCTCAGCAGCACATATTATTGAGTCTTTTCGTTTGAAATCATCACAGAACGGGACTTTCCTAATAAGTAAGAGAGGCACAATCCTGTTAACAATGAAAGCATTTGCAAAGGGCTGTGGATGTCAGTGACAAGTGACAAGGCCAGGCCCTGGTGGGTTTTGCCTCTTAAGTAAAACCTCAAACTGAATTATTTTCTTCTTGAGTATAACCCTCTCAGTAGTTTCTTACACCATTGTTCCTGTCAATATTCTTTCCCTTTGATGGGGAGAGAATTGATGCTCATAGTCCATAGAGTTATCATTCTTTTTAGGAAAATGAACTCAGAAAAATGCTTTTGAAAGTGGTTTGTGTAAACTTTCTAGATGCTGAGTAACTTCTGGGCAGCCCAACCACACTCAGCTCACCCAGGGGCCACCCCACCACTGCTTCCAGGTGATCATTAAAAACCAGCTTGGCATTTACGTGCAGCTTTGTTAAAACTCATCTGTTGTGAAATGCTGTGGTTTGCTTGTTTTATGTGATTCTCCTCTGTGGGTTTGGGGGCTTTACAGCAAAATATAGACTCAGATATTCTCACGGCATATTAACTACTGTTGTAACATACCCAAAAATCTTCCCCACCAGCATCCTGTTGTGACGGACCTTAAAAGGAAGCCGTGGCAGATTACCTTCATCAGGTCTTTATCAGCAAACCCTATGTATTGCCTTGATTTCACTGCTTTCTGCTAGTGTAAGCAACACTACATGGTAGTACAAGTATTACAGCTCTGTCATCTGCAAAGAGGAAGTGAAAAGTTGTGAAGAAAGAGTCTGACCTTCCAGCTCTGACATCAGGTGATAATTTTGGTAATGTCAGATGTGGTGGAAGAGGTCTAGCCTCGCTCACTGCTTCATCATCACTCCTTGCCCCGTGTGGCAACTTCATACTTGCCACACAGATTAGCCCCAAGGGTTTCCATATTGTTATGAACTCCAGTGTTAAAGAATTCAAGTCTTCAAGGAGATAGTCTACCAGCATGTTATCTGGTGAAGAATGCCACTGCCCTTTAAATAATTTAAAGAATAATTAAGTTTTCTGTATATGACTAGATCTGTAGCTCTCCAAAAATTGGTCATCGTATGCATTATTTTAAAAAAATCAACAACAACCCAGCATAATTTCTGAAATGAATTATGCAGTAGGCTTTCTCATTTTTAAAATTATTTTTGACTGTCTATTTCACTGTACATAACTAAAGAGGAGATGGCAGAGAAAGAAATCTTTGATTATCTCTTTTGCTTCAGTAGTAGAAGCAGTTTGTACAATGATTGCTTTGTGCTTGGTTAGAAGCTCTGTATTCACATGGGGAAGGGTTATGAAAATCTTCTTTTAAAAACAGGTTGTAATAGCCTTAATTTTATGGCCAAATTTCTTAGGACAGGAGGCACTATTGAAAATCCCATCATCTTTGCAGTAACTTTCTGTTCAGCCTTCTAGAGGAGGCAGAGAGTAGAAGATGGGACAAAATTGAGAGCTGAAACTTTTCAAATGAAGATCAAATTAAGATCCAGACTCCTGTGGCAAAGGGACCCTGCAATCATTGGCAGTGGGACTGTAACCACCTCAGCTGTTTCCTCTAGCTCTGAAAGCATCCCCCACATACAAGCTGTTACTCTTGCTTTGTGCGTGGTGTGGCGTACTGTGTGCTCCATAATCACTGAACAGAGACAGTGGTACTTTATCTGTGCTTGTGTCCTCATTGAAATTCATTTTGTTTTCCACATCTTTACATAGGAGTGGAAATTATAAAGGTGAGATCAATGAGTGCAATGAAATAATTCTCAGTGAAGATGCAGACACTAGATATTTGGTTTTTTCCCCAGTTTTCTCAGTCTGCTTAATAAGAATCCTGATATAACATAGTATACTACTATCATCTGGTAATATCTATGATTTTTGGGGAAAAAAAAAGCGAATATTTGAGCCTCAAAGGGTTTCAGCAGAGTTCATTTTGTTTAAATTGTCAAATGTTTATTATTTTCTTTCAGAAGAAAATCCTTAAACTTTTTTTTCAGCAGGATATTTTATTAAGCTCAGACAAACTGAACTGACGTTTGGGAAATAGAATTTGGCTTTGAATCTGGAGGACATAAAATAATTCAGTATGGTGTCATCGTATGACAAAAATGATATTATGGCTACAGGTCAGATGTTCTGGTGTTTGTTCATTTGTATTGAATATATTGAATTTGTAATACATTATTGGAGTCCCTGTTAGCACTTTTCTCCATCGGAATTTCGCTGCAATCCGCAGAGAAATGCAGCCAGCGTGTGCTCTGTGTTCCTAGAAACAAATAGATTCTTAAAATCTGTATGCAGTCCTGCAAGGGTAATGGACATGCAAGCTGCTCTGGATGTGCTGTGGCCAACCCCACACTTGCGCCTGGGAACAGCGCGTGTGGTAAATGCAGGCAGTGGCTGCCCATTTCCAAATGGCCCAGAGACATGGCCTGCAGGAATTACAGGTGTGCCTGTCACTTTGGGAAAGTCCCTTGCCCAGCCTCAGAGGAAAAGACCCTTTTTTTTCCTTATGGTTAGCATTTGCCTGTACAAAACTAGCCCTAGAGTCATCTGCACTGGTTAACATGCTGATTTGCTCTTCCTCATCATGGCTGTTGGGTTGCTGAATTTCTTGATGTCATCACTGCATATCCCACCAATGCCATTTTGCTGCTGTTTATCTTCTAAATTCATTTAGGTTTGGAGAGTGTGGGTGGCCCGGGCACATGGCCCTGGATGTATCTTGCACGGCAGCAGAGCAGTGGCTACTGCATGTACGATGATTCATGTTTTCTCGGCCAATGACTTCTTCCAGGTCCAGGAAAGTATGGCATGCACATGATTCCTGTAAAATGGTGTCACTAGCCTACAAAATTCAAATAACCTTCTCATTTTCACAAGCCTGAAATCAGTTCAGAGGTTCTTATGCCATGGTTCCCTGCAGGTTTTTGGACAGAGGTGAAACATCTGCTTCTGCTTCCAGCTCCTGAACACCAATGGACAATGAGACAGGCTCTGCCAGCAGTACTGCCCTGCATTTATGCTTCTCCCTTCATTAATGACAAAACAACCTCACGGGCAAGGATGAAGCAAGGGAAAAAAGATGTTATTATTCTGCTTTCTTATATAAATAATAATCATTTCCCTAGGAGGAGTTGCAACCATGTGCAAACAGTTTATTGGATTTATTTTTTTTTTCAGCCATATTAACAGAAGCCAGGGAATCTCTGTGACAACTGTGACCAACAGAAAATTAATTAGGATTCTGAATCTCTAGTGCTCATGTCTTAGGACTCTTGGCTGCTTTGGATTATATTGCATTAAACTCTTTATTAAACAGAGCAGGCAGCTTGGCACTGGAATCAAGCTGACATTTGCACCTGGATTTTCCTATTAAAAGTTGATAGAGCAAAAAGTATGTTAAATCCTTGTATCCGTGATTCAAGTCATACAAGACAGGGTATAGCAAACGTTTTCTTTTCTAAGGTTTATAATTTGGCGTATTTACCTATCCTGGCTTTACAGTGAGGGTATTTTTGTGTTTATTTTTGAGTGTTTTGTGTGTTTTTCTAGTACTTAGAACACATCCTTTTGTACCAACTGCCTGTCTGGGATCCCAGGATGAATGTTTTTCTTGTATTTTTTATGAGGCTGAAGTTAACATGGGCATGTTTGTTTAACAACAAAAGCGTACACAACTCTTCTCATCTGAAGGCGCCTTTGTTTGTGTACCACTGTCATCAGCTCTTTCAGTAGGATCAGGGAATAAAGCTGTTAGTTAACTTCTGATGTGAATGGAAAATGAAGCATTGAACCTGAATCTTCCCTCATTTAAGTTCCTATAAAGTGTGACTAACTCTAAGTCAGCTGAATTAGATCAGAAAAAGGGAATTTGGCTAATGTTATTGAAGGGCTTGCATAAATAAGAGGTGCATTTGAGTCTGGTCTAAGGATCAGGTCTTGACCATTGAAATTAATGAACATTTAGCAACAAAACTTTGGGAAGCAAGAATGACAGGGTAATTAAAAGAAAAAAAAAATAGGAAATTTTAAAAGAAAAAGAAAAGAGAAAGTGTTCTTCAGGTTCCAGAAGGTGTTGGAGGGCACATCATCCTTTCCCTTTGTTCAATGACTAATTTCTTCTTGATAGCAATTTCAGTTTTTGAAAAGAAAGGAAGTGGTGTATCAAACCCATCAGCAGCTCTGAATGCTGGGTTCTGGTTTCTCTCATACTTGCTTGGGAAAGCCAGACCTTAAGGTTGCCCACTTCAGTCTTAGGACTGAGATTTCAGAGGTTTGAGCTGTCACAGATTTCTCCCCCTTAAGCTTCAGTAACTGACATTGCTTCAGTTTTCCATGTAGGAAAGAAGAATTTGCCATCACCTTCTCTCTGTCTTGGTTCCTCAGCTGTTGGTCAAGGACAGTGATGGTTTGACTCACATCTCTTGCCTCCACCACTACCTAATCTGCCAGATTTCAGGGTAAGAATTACTTCTTGTTTTGCATTACGTCTGGTGCACTGGTTCTTGGTCTTACTGGGACCTTTGGGGCACTAGCTTGACAGATGAATGTAATGGCAGTGACCGTGTTATGTATAAATTGGCAGAGCCTGAGCATCCTCCAGCCCTGCCTAGAAATACCAGGGAGGCTTCCTCTGCATTAGAGTATGCTGCTTCTTGCTGCATGCACTTCTGAAAAATGTTTCTGTGACAGAAAGACGATTGGATTTTCTTTTAAAAAACTAATATCAAAATAATATTTTGGAGACATACCTGAGAATTGATTTTGTGTTTGTTTTTAATATTTGGGCATTAAAGACTTTGCCTGAGAACTGTCTTCATTCTTCTGCAAAGGCAGCTGGATGAATGTCCCACTTTCTCACCACACAGCTCAACACACTGCCATAAAACAGAAAGAGTAATGAACACTGGCAGCTCCTGTACCTGCTGAAGTTTCATGAATGCTGTAGGCTGCTCTTCCTCCGGTGTTGCCACAGAGCTAGGACACACTTAGAATTACAGGGTGTAAGAACAGAGAAATTATATTACTGTACTCCTGTGGTGCTCAAAAATGTATCGTTTCTCTTTAGATTAATGAATTCTAAGCATAACACATGACTCTGTGTTGCCACGTAGGGCTGCACCAAGGGGCTATGTGGTACCAGCACATTGAGCAGTCTGTGTAACAAAAAGCAGGGTCAGTGCTTCCAGCTACCTACCCTTAATATGAATAGAAATAATATATGGTTTTACTGGATTGGAGGAAGTCTGTAGCCTGATTTGTGGTGAAGGGTTATACAGAGGCTTCCAAACCTTGTACCTGTACTGTCAATGAACTTCCCAGAGCCCACACAGAGGAGATCAGCAGGTCCCAACCCTCACTTGGCAGTGGTTCCCGCAGAGCCACCACACACACACGCTAGTGCATGCAATGGCCTCTGCAGGGCTCCAGCTGCTTTTAGAAAAGGGTTTACCTTCAGAAACTATTGATGGTTTTGCATTTCATTGGTGAGATCTATTTTCTCATGGAGATAGGCTTTTGTTCCTGATGCAGTGAAAAACCATGAGGAAAGACGAGTTTTCTCAGCTGCTGCTGACCTCCTTCATGTTTTCTTTCCTGCTGCTATTTATTCTCCTTCACCACAGAGGAGTATTCTGACTCACAATTCACTGATTTAGGAAGGTGAACACTCAGCCCCCATATACATGTGGCAGGGCCTGATCCTGTCTGGTGCTTTCTGCCACAGCAGAAATCATTTGTGTTTGGGGACACTTTGTAGTCTCCCTGAAAAGACTTCTCAAAGGTATAAAAATCTACAATAAATACGCAGCAGTGAAAAGCTTGCATTAATATTTAACCCCCACAGAGCTGAACATCATAAGAATATAAAGCAAAAAACCCCATGTAGTGCATTTACTCAAATGAGAACTTTGTCAAAGAGTGTTTTGATTTTCCCTCTATGGCTTTACCTGCGTTTTGTTTAAGTATGTGCTGGTCACAGTCTGCATCTGGTTGCTACAGTGTGATGCGCTCTTTGGAAAGACTTTTGATGTTTTTTGAAATGTTTATGCATATCTACTTCTAGTCCTACAATTTAATAAATATTTTAATTTCTGATTCACCTAGGTCTGGCTCTTGCCCAACCTGAAAGTCTTGAAGCCTCAGAAATGACATTTAATTTTGAAAGTATCCCAGCTTGGCAAGGTGAGAAAAACGAAGCCCTCATTAAACACAGGAAGGCAAGATGTTGTTTGATTTGTAGTTTAATATTATTCTTGCTGAACAGTTTCTCAGCAATTGGCTTTGGTCTTATACAGCAAAAGCATTTCTTGTTCTAAGCACAGTAAAATTTTGCATAAGTAAAGCAACAAATGTCATTTATGGTGAGCTGGAAGTCCCAACACACTATACAAGAAAAATACTCCTGTATGTGGGCTGGATCAATGTGAGGTATATTTTTCTGCTAGTATCAGCAAGGTACCTTCAATTTTGATGGACCATGCAGAGGGACAGTGAGCCTTTGTATTACAACAGGTCAGTGACAAAAGCTCAGGAATGTCTCTGATGGACAGGAATTTAAACACTCACAGCTAGTGAGCAGGTGGAATATTGTGAGATAAAAATCTGTCAAGCTGTGTATCTAGACACACGACCAGTATTTCTGGAGTTCAACTATATGTGTACATTAGATTGCTGCCTAAAGTTTCTACTGAAATGAAATAATATTTTTTAAAAAAAATAAAATAAGAACCAAATCATGCAAATATGCATGTATTGTGGAGTTAATATGACCCTGAGTAGGACATCTTATTCTTCGCATGTGTCTGCAAGGGAAAAAAACCCTCCATATGTAATTGGATTAAAGCCAGCAAGATGGTATTTCTACATAAAAGTGAAAAAAAGCCAATTCAAAACAAAAAAAAACCCTGTTACATTCAGTCACAACTCTTTACTAAGAATGGATTGTTGTACAGACAAGAAACTGTTACTGAACATATTACTACAATTATTTGTTTTTCACTGAAGACTGTTAACATCGTCAGCAGTTTGCATATGGAAGAAGACTCGGTTTCCTCTCCTCCAGAATTCACAACCTGAATCTGTCATTGGCAGCGTGCCTCAGGCACTACACACCAGATTCAGAGCACAGTAGAGAAAAAAGAGTTAAGAGGCTTAGTTAGGATTACACTTGCAGCATATATTAGACTTTTTAAACAAGATCAGGTGCTTTTTTAATGTAGATAAACATTAAAATACTGGCCCATTAAAGGTAGTAACTCAGAAATACCCTGAGAGTAAGCTTGTTTCCCCTCTTGCAGACAACTCAAGCCAGACAGAAGAACAAAACAAAACGAAAAGAAAACAGAAATTACTGACAATAGAAGTTGTTGAGCTGCAGTTTCAACCTGGGAATTCAAATCAGGTCCTGTTTTGTCTTAATTAGTTTAACATTTGTGGCTGAAATGACCAAGAACAGGATGGAAAATGCTGGATGACAGGATGCAATTTCACATTTTCCTTTTCTATCCTCGATTAGTAGCTCCATGAAGACTCTTACTCCCCCACCGGGAAAGATGTGAGCATGTCAGCAGGGCCAACAGGGCCAGTTCTTGCACCCTGAGGCTGTGGCTGCGGACACTGGCACCAACTCGCCCACCAGACGGGGACTGGAGCGTCCGCAGAAGGAGGATGAGGACAGGGACCTCACACATGCAACGTACTGCCCACCCTTGTACCCCACCTTTTCAAAGGCAGTTTCTTTGCAATCTTTTAGTGGTTCTCTGCTCTCTTTAAGCTTTGTTTCAATTATTAACAGACCCCTATCTCACTCATACGACTTGTGTTCTGCTTAATAGACACAGACCATTGAGCCCCCAGGTGAGGTATTGAGCACTCAGTGTCTGTTGCTACCAGTGGTACATCATGTGTCAAAGGTTTACTCCTGTTGGACTGCTGCCCTCTCTTGCCCATTTTTTCCTATATCTTCTCTGACTCCATTTCAATTTTTAACCCTGTTCAATAGTCAGTGAATGACCTACTGAAAAGTCACTCACTATTCAACATTTCTTTTGTACTGTCATGGCATTCTCATACAAAGCCTATCTCACCCCAGCAGATGTCTGTAAGTTTGAAACAATTTGTGTGAAAATATTATTTAGGTGATAATGTATTTAACTTTTAAACATTGTTCTTTATTAACAGGCATACATAAGGACAGGAAAATGTCTTTGGTACTCATCTGTCCACTTCCTTAGCAGAGTTTTGGAGTTTCCTTTTAATAAACATTTCAAAATAGGCACAAACTCAGGAAAACTATTTTTTTTTCCCTTCTCAGCTCATCTTTCATTGTGGAAACCAGCTGGCATTTGCAATGGTGTATCAATTGTGCCTTCATTAAACTCTGCAGGCCCTCGGGTGAGTTTTGAATGTATAATCCGTTCTTTCATAGCATAGCAGAGATAAACAATATAAATTAGGCACATAGATAATTTAAGTTCTTATAGAAGATGTGATCCTACTTCTAAGAAAAAAAAAAAAGTAGTCAGAATAACATCTGCAGACTTGGTAGAATTAAGATACCCAAGCCTGGATTTTTCCAAGAACTGCATGTCTCAGATGAGCAGCATTTTCCCATCTTTAACTTTGAGCACATAAATGCCTTCTGAAATCTCTTTTGGCTCCTCTCCTGCTCCAAGTCATCTAAAAACGTTTAAGTTCTTTGTTTAGGACCTAAATCTGAAATGCCTGATCTCTGAGAGTGTAACTGTGCTGGTACAACTGGTGCTCCAGGACAGGAGTTGTTATTGAAATGCTTGGGCTTGGCTTTTGACAGCTTTGTTTGCATATGTTGCTCCCAGTGTTTATCTGAATGGAAGATCCATGGCCTTGGATATTTCCTATGATGAAAAGGAGGAAATTCTCCAGAACACTTCAGTAGGCAGGGTTTGTTCCCCAGAGAGAGAGACAGTATCTCAGCAACCTCTTACACTAGCAGCTTGCAGGACACCATGGGCAGCCCTCTGCTTCCTCCAGCGAAGGCTGGTGCACACGTGGCAGCGTTGGTCAGGCACAGGAGGCTGCTCTCAGGAGCCAGTGCCACAGGTGGTTTCTTCTGACAAGTTCTTGTGTTATGAAAGAGCCCGTGCTACTGCAAACAGGTGTTTGCTGTTGTTTGTAACATCTGCTGGAAGAAAGGTCTTGCATGGACATTTAGGAACTGGAACTACCTTGAGGCTGGGTCCTGCCCCTGCACCCTTAGCGCTGGCTACTTGCCTGCTTGCAGGAAGAGGAAGCACCACTAAATTCCTTGAATTTCTATGGTGTATGAAGGACTGGCTTGGGACAGAAACACTGCAGCTCTTTATGTTGAAAACTGGTGGCAGGCCACGTATTGAGAATTATGACTGACAGTGCTGGTCTGAGGTAGCAGGAAATATGCTCTAGCGTGAGAACTCCTGCTTGCTTTGCTTCACTTTGCAAGATGGGACAAAGTAGAGGAGGGAATGCAGGAATGATTCATTGCTTCATCATTAAAACCAGTATGAAGAAAAGAGAAGAAGGAAAGGAAAGGAAAGGAAAGGAAAGGAAAGGAAGAAGGGAAGAAGGGAAGACGGGAAGAAGGGAAGACAGAAAGAAAGACAGAAAGACAGAAAGACAGAAAGACAGAAAGACAGACAGACAGACAGACAGACAGACAGAAAGAAAGAAAGAAAGAAAGAAAGAAAGAAAGAAAGAAAGAAAGAAAGAAAATAAATCCCTATTTCTGCAAAACTTGTAGTCTTATGTGCTAACTCTGTATGTATTGCCCCAGTTGTGTGCATTGAGTAAATGCAGAGGTCTGCAACCACTGGACAGTAGTGGAGGTGGAAGGACTTCAATTCATTAATTTGCCTGAGTTGCTGAAGTTCTACACTCATCCTGTGACTTTATTTCCATAAACACGGGTGCGGCGTTGGGTGCTGGAGGCCCTGTATGAAATCTGTGTTAAAAGCAGTTTAAAAAAAAAAATAATTCTTCACTGCCTTCCAAAAGCAAAACCAATGTGTGCTGTGCTTCCCAGCCCAGAGCACTTTCTTTACAACCTTTGTCAGAAACAAACCAGCCAGTGTTTCCATTGTTGGTAATAATCGAGACATTAACAAGTAAAGCAGCTGTAATAGCATCAGAGATTTTCAAAGCAACAGTAACGTTTTTGGAGAAGTAGAAAACTAGTGACAAACCCCAACGGGGGACAGTCACTTGGAAGTTTGCATTCCCCTCTGTTCCTGGCTGCATTTAATTTGGAGTTGCTTTCTCATCAGCCCCACTTTGAATGACTGGTTATGTGATTATTGCAGCCTGCCAGCAGCGGCACAGAATATAAATATATAGATGAGTCTGTGGCATTTTCCTTTTAGTTCTACCATGTACTTGGTGCTTTCATGTGCCAGTGCTGTTGATATTTAATAGAAGGATTGGCGTGTGCCCAGCAGCAGCTGCTCTCCTGTATGCTGAACTAGTAATGGCTCAGCGTTGGCAAGCTTGCGAGCAGCACTGTTTTCGGAAATGCAAGAAGAGAAATACTCTAACATACGCAGTCTGCCATTCCCTTGACTTCAAAGAGACCTGGAAGCTGAGTTCAGCCATGCATAACCCTTCTATACTTCCACATCTCTCCTGAAAAAGCAATGCAAATATCATGCCAATGGGAGTGGATGTCTTTGGAGACAGCAAGTAGAAGGAATTTAAGCCAAGAACTGATTATGAGAAAGTTGTACAGGGCTGGCAAGGCTATAACACTACACTAAATTGTGATTTTTCCAGGTTCAAGTATCTCTGAGGATTGATCAGCCCAGGGTGTGCAGAAAAAGGTCTGTGATTCATCCACTGTTAGCTAATTTATTTCTGGAAACTAATTACACAACATTTTTAAAGTGTTCTGTAATATTATGATGGCCTTCTATTTAAGTAAAAAGAGTTTAAGCAGTCTGGTGAGCGATAGAGTATAGTTGCATGTTGCTTTTCTCAATCCTGAGCAAAGTCTGACTGGCAGTTGTCCACAAATCTATATTACTTTTACTGACATGGTACTTTTCAGACTGGAGATAATGCATTCAAGTTGTTTCATACTAAGGACTACACTTATAAAGTATCTTGTTTTGTTTTGGTTTTTTTTCCCATTTCAAAATGAAGTTTCTAGGTTTTGCTTTCAGTGGCTGCATGGATTGACATTCCTACAACTCCGACTTGTTTTAGGATAGATAGTGTTACTCAGCATGTGCTGTACTTCTTAGTAAGTTGTTGCCCAATTCAACCTTTTATCAAATATATACTTCACACACTGTAAAAGTTAAATTCACTTTCCTTTCCTTAAACCTCTTTCAATGAGTAGAGAAATGAGCAATAATATTCTGTTGAATTTAACTCAGCATTTTCCCTCAGGCTGGCTATCTCCCAGACTCCTTCCAGAACCAGTCTGTACTATGTATTACCTGTCTGTGGACAACTGTAACAGCCTGCCTTAAATCTGTGAGCTGGTAGAAAATACTTAATATTCTTTGATATCAGCATATGCCAAGGGGGTATTTTTTTTAGCCAAACCCTGTCTCTTACATTCATTGATATAGCACAGAAACGTGGCAGTTCATATGCAGGTTTTTATCTTGGCTGAAGACCTCTCAGAAATGTCACTGTTAGCTGTTATCCATAAAGGACTGTCAGAAATCAGATCCAAAGTAAGCAGGTTTGTGGGGTTTGCCTTCTTTCTGTCCAGAAGTGATGCAGGGCTTGAGGACGTGCCAGACAATACATTAGTAGTATTTTTAATACACATATATAGAATGCAAACATAGTGTGTATATAGTATCTAGTTGTTACATAAGCAAGTAGGAAAAACCTAGACAAAAAACAAATACAGGCCTACAGTTCTTTTCAATATGTATTTGTTGTTATCACTGTCCTGAAGAACTCTTTTATTTTTTTCCCCACCACTATATATTTCTTTTTCCTGAGGGAAGCAGATTTTAATGTGCCCAGCCGTTGTCTGGTACACCAATATGACTTATCCCCAAAATCCCAGTATATGGAGTCAATCATCTGCAATCTACATTTGCAGCAATTCATTTTCAATAACATGGTTCCAAAGAGTGCTAATCCTTTTTTTTCAGGAGAAAGGAAGTGTTTTCCTTTGGAAATGCCTTCACTTGTCATTGCACCTCTTGCCTGTTCGCTTTTGAAAGAACACGAGCCTCTGATTAGATCTGTCAGTACAGTCAAGAGAGTAGGATGAGAATGGCAGGGTAGAAATACCTTTCTGCAGCAGCAAATGGTTCATCCATCAGCTGCACAATGCTGTTATAACAATCAAGAAAGAAAAATGCTGAATGATATTTTAAATATTCCTTAATTAATGGTATTTCAGGTTTCTTCCTAAAAAGGAAAAAACCCAAAAGTTTTCCAGATGGGATAGTTGAGATACTTTCTTCTGCCTGTGGACATGACTTCAATTAGAGCAGTTCGAGGAATAGACTTTGCTGGCCTGGACAAATACTGCTGGCTATTCCCTGTCTCCAGCCCAGCTATGAGCCCTCAGCACACCCTTAAATGGTGTCCAAGGACTGTGGTATGAAATCCCATGCAGGGCTGCTGCACTTTAGCTCTTTAGCACTGTTTTAGGACTGGGAGAAAAGGGATGAGTGGATTTGGCCCATGTCTTCTTCCCCAGGCCAATAACAACTGTAAGTCACTAATATTGAAATTAATATCACCATGGGCTGACTCCAGGGAGCTCTGGAAGGAGCAAAGTCTGTGAGTACCTGTGATGGTAACCAGCTTTGCTACCAGTGTCCAACTGTGACTGCTGCCTACAGTTTCCAAGCCAGCTGGTGAGGATGTATGGTTGGGTAAGGAAACAGGCCTAAAGGAGCCTTTTGTTTATCTTAGAATACTTTACTCAATAACAAAACTAATAAGCTGCCTTGCAGCAACAAGATCCTCTGTGAATCCATTAGAAAATCCCAAATGATTTTCTTTAGGTCTAGGCTGGAAACTTTACTCTACAGCAGATTCCATATTGAAATCCTGTTTATTTAATTACTGCAACTCTGCCTTAAGGTTGAGATTATGTGTTCAAAGATGTGCTAATGCCCACTTATTTCTAGAAGAAGATACACAATTGCTTTTAAACATTCTTCCTTTCTCTTCATAGCACAATGACATTCACATCCATCACAGTGCAAACCAAAGGCAAAACTTTGTAAGAGGTTACTGTCTGCCATTTGCTGCAGAAGACAGCAAATTTGGGGTTTAATAGGGTTTAATTTCTTTTGTTTGCTTGCTTTTGGAGGTGTTGAACAATAACAGCTTGAGAACTATTGAGATACATAGTCACACTACAGCAATCTTTTAAATACAAATACATTGTACCAGTGGGTAAAACTGCCTTTGCTAAATAAAGAACTGAAGAAATAATATCGGATTACTCTGCTAGATTCAGCAATATGCAGACCTTCCCAAGAAGAATTGTAGGTTCATATCAGGCAAGTGTCATTGATTTTCTGGTGATGCTGCAGTGAATCTGTATAATAGTTACAGAGTGGATTTCCAACTAAGTTGCTCAGAATGTGTACCTATAAATAACCTTATTTCTTGATTTGTTTTTAATGTTGTTTTGTCTGCTTTGATATCTTCATTAACTCCTTTAGCTATTCTAGGGCTATAAACTGGAGAGGGCCAAATCTAGACTAGACACAAGAAGGAATTTCTTCACAATGAGGATGATGAGGCACTGGCACAGGTTGCCCAGGTAAGCTGTGGCTGCCCCATCCCTGGAGGTGTTCAAAGCCAGGTTGGGCAGCCTGGTGTGATGTGTCCCTGCCCGTGTCAGGGGGGTTGGAACTGGATGATATTTAAGGTCCCTTCCAACCCAGACTATTCTATGATTCTGTGATTTGTATATGTCCATGGACTATTATTTTATTCACTTCAACATGTGCTGCACTTATGCACTGTCACAATATTGTAAAGTTTATTCAAATTGTAAAATACAAATGATATTTACATTACCCACAGGGCAAAACCCACCAACTTGTTTGAATCTTTCATTTAAATACTAATTCATTCATATTTAGATTTATTTAACATTTAAAAGGATGGTTTACTGATATTTTATTTCCTGTTCTTACCCCTACAATTAATTATCACAGGCTGTAGTTCAGCCATTGCAGACACCTTTTATCGAGTGCTTTCACAGACTATTGCCTCTCATCTGGGCATTCAAGAAAAACCCAAATAAGTCCAGGAATCTAACAAACTGTGTTTATCATAATGACTGCTATGTCATCATTGTGTAGCCCCCTCACGCTCAAGCATTTTGCAGAACCAGGTCACTTAAGTGTGTCATTCAAGTCAAAGTATTGAACTGGGTCATGCTGTTCTTGAGAGGAGGACCCTGGTCTCAGCCATCTGGAGAACCTGTCCTGTCACTCGGCTTTCCCTCTGTACTCGTGTAAGTGGTCTGTCCCTGACTTTCTGTGGCAGGATGCCTGGTTCCAGCACTAAATACATCCTGGACACTGCAAACCAGCTAACGGAGGTACCAAAATGGGTGCCATGCCTTGTTCCCACCAAGAGAGATGTCACAGGAGAAGGGCTGAGGCCTTTCAGAGCCCATCATCCTGACAGAGGACAGATGAGACAAGTGAGTTAAAATTCCTGGAGGTAAAGCTTAGTATAAAATCTGTGAGCCAGTCAGGGCACTGACCTGAGGTGTCTGAGATTATCCAGTGTAGAAAGAGGTCTGAGTGACTAAGCTGCCTTCCTCTCTCCTGGGACACTTGGACACCAACTCAGTGGGAAAGGGTAATGGGGTGCCTGCTTGGCATCACTGATGCTAACAGCAGTGGATAATGTTTCAGCTTTGGCAGGGAGTCATCAGTGATGAACACTGGCTACAAAGACCAGCTGACCTCTGTTCTGTCTCAGCTCTGAGACAACAGGCAGCCATGAATTTTGTCCCTAAAATTCTCCATATGAATACAAATAAGGCTGTTATAAACCCCCACAAGCTGTGGAAGACCAGTTGGATAGCAATTTCAGGTATTTATAGGCTTTGGGAAAGACAATTTTCAAAAATGTTTTGTTGTGAACTCTGTGCATTGAACCCTAAAGGAAGCTTTATTCCTTTACCACGGTGGTAAGTGTATTTTTGGGTATTGATGAGTGTTTGTATATGTTATTCTCACTGCTTATTTAGGTTTAAATTACACTAGATGTGTGTTTGACGTCTCTGCAGGGTGAGACACTGAGGAGGAAATGGCCCGTAGCAAGGTATATTTAAAATGTGCTGATTATCACAATGGTTTGTTAAGTACACTTTTCAGACAAATATGCAGATGTTAAACAGATTACTGCATCTTCCTTGGGACAAATGTTGCAACTGTTTGGAAACACCGCAGCTGTAAGTAATCCTTAGAAAAAAAGTGCAAAATGCCTTTTCTTTTGACTTCCCAGAGCATTTTAGGCAGGCTGCATTAAATTACCCATGTTGCGCTGTCATCATTCCTCAGAAGTTAATGAACTTCCCTGTCCAAAAATTCTTGAAGACTTTTCAGCAATATAGTTGAGAGCCTCTCTGGGCACTGCAACATAAGCAACTTCATAGTGTTTTTTGCAGTACAGAGTTATTGACAATAAAGGGCTCATCTCCTCAGTTGTTGGGAGGTTTGCCCATGTCAGATCTTAGCTGCGCAAGTATGAAATTCATGTTCAAAAAGCCCGTGTTGGCATGCTTTAATTCCTATCAAAAAAGGATAGCTGGGCATTTAAATTTCTCATCCTGAGAGTATCCTGCTGATCAGGTAGTTTCTCTCCTCTCCCATCTTGCAGAGGGCCTAACACATCATTTATCTATTGTATTTTTCTCCGTAGCTCAAAGAGTATTTAATATTGGGGAAAGTGGAGTAGATTCAAGAGAAGAGTGGCACCTTCCATGTAATCTTGTGGTACTGATTCTTCTTTTGAAGCTACTAGATTTTCCCCAGTGCATTCAGATTAGTCCTGTACAAACCATAGTAAGAAGCTTAACCACCAGTATGGAGCTATTTGACAAAGGCACAATATGAAGTAATTCACCTGGAAAATAGGAAATATCAATCCAAATGTCCATGCCAAATTTTATATCAGAAGTATTGAGAATCGGACTTCCCTTTTCCCAGCTGAGGACTCTAACCAGTAGGCTGAGAAATTGAAAGAACAAGTTTCGCCACTTCTTCCTCTGAGAGTCTGATTCGTGCTTCCATATTAAGGAGCAGCTTGGTAGCTGTGGACCCTGCATGGAAGACCATGTTTCTCTCTGGCCTGAATATAGATCCCAGCCAGGTGCCTCCTTTGGTACTCCTGACAGAAGCTAACACAGGATTTTGCTTTTTTGTGGACCATGTTAGGCATGTTACTGTTCCAATGTCTGGAAACTCCCTCAAGGTCATGATAGTGAGGCAGCAAGATACCAAGCAACTGGTATGGTAAGGCTCAGATTAAATTTCAGTTATGAATCTAAAGCCTTGTTTTCCATACCATTTTCACATTTCTGATATCAAAGACAAACTGTGTGTTGTGAGAAACAGCTTACTATGGTTAAATAAATGAAGCATAGTGGATTTTTGGTATGAGGTAATTGTTTTGGGGAGACAAATGTGCAACATCATTGGATTTAGACAGTTAAAGGGAAAAGGGAATCAGCAGGACACTTTATAAGGTGGGTTAAATGTACCCATCAGAAATTAATTTTTTTTCACCTTTATTATAGTGTGTGTGCAGATTCTCAGGACTTTGATGACTGATCTATTAATCAATTTAGCATTCAGTCAAGGTGAAAAGGAGGAAATTAAGAGTAATCTCTGATTTGATACTAGTCACAAGTTGAATGTTAAGGTCTGCAAACTGTTTGAATGGGACTTCTCTTTGCAAGCTAGTTAAGAGACACTGAATTTCATTAAATGGAATTACTAAGTCATGACATACAATGTATTGTGATAGCATTTGATGAAGGAGAATACAACACAATAACCTTCAGAAAAGGTTGTCAACACACAAAGATAGTGTAAATGAAAGCCACTTTGCTATGAAGCAAATCCAGCAACGTTCAGGTATAATGGGTTGCTGAAAACCATTCTGAAAGCATTAGATGGGGGAACTTTTAAGAATTGGGATCAACACTTGGCAAAGGCCACTTGGCTAGTTAATACTAGAGGTTCTGTTAATCGCGCTGGCCCANAGATCTAGACTAAGCTGATTTTGATCCTCAGTGATGAGACGACAGTCTTAGGAAAAACAAGGACTATATAAGTGTGAGATATATACATGTGTGTATATATATATATCTATCTCGATGTGTGAAATATAGATATTATGTAAAGAAATTATATGGAATAAGGGGTGGAGAATGTAGTGGGTCTAGTTTATCTTCCTGGTAACTAAGGTCATAACTAAGGAAGTATTCCATCTCATTTCTTTACGTAAGCAGATATATGAAAAGGCAGCTTGGAAATTGGGAGTTCAGTCTCGCTTGGGGGAGGGGTGGTGCGGAGATATTGCTGCCGCTGNCCCTTTTTGAAACTGGCATTGGGCCAATTTCAACCAATCACATCAGGAAAAGTTCCTTTGTCTGTAAAAGAAAGATACTTAACTGTAGACTTACAGATCGAGTTCAGAATTAAAAAAAAAAAAAAGCAAGCTGCCAGTTTTTTAGCACATCAGGTAGACTACTCCACATGGGCTCAATACAGCAAATAATGTGGAGGTGGACTCTGCCTGCCAGGCAAAATAGACACTCAGCTTTGATTTCTAACTCCAAAAGTGACTTTTCTAAGGAAACTGTGGGTTATATTTGCTGCCATCTCTGCTAAATCTGGGGTTGGCCCTCACTACTCTGCAGACCACCATTGCATCTAAAGAAAGCTAGTAAAGGAACACATGCAAGTACCTACGTGACACAAACCACCATTTAATCCACTTGTTCCTGACTATTTCTAGGGAACTGATGTCCAGTGCTGGTTCACTGCTCCTATCTTGCAAATAGCTTAAATACATTTTATGAAACATGAAAGCAATTTCTGTTGCCTCCTCTAATCCTGTATAGCAGATGTTTGTGACATGGATTGGTATCCTGGCTGCTCCTTTCTCCTAGCTTCCCTCTACAAATGCAGAGGTTAAAATAGCTGAGAACAGGGAAGGGCTGGTATAATTAAAACTGAAGCCCTGGTGGATCAGATACAAACACTCCAGCCACGTCTTAGTACAAGGAGTCTGGTGTTGGATGAAGCCATAAAAGTGCAGCCGTATAACTGAGAAGCGATAAAAGTGATCAAGCCAGGCACAATTTTCATTACCTGATGTATTACCTAATCCAACAATCAAATTTTGCTGTCACTGTAGTTTTGGGATAATGGCAAAGGGGATTACTGTAAAGGTGCGGGTGTTGGAGGGAGGGCTGTGCCTTAAAGAAGATTGCAATATGGATTGTGAGAAAAGACTAAGCAATGCAGTTTAATCATCTTCCAGAAATTGCGTGCAGTAGACTATGGCTGATTTTATTGGTTGGAAATGTTCAGGGCAGTGTGTCAGGTGGATGCATTTCAGCCATATGTGTCACTGATTGACAGAACCTGAAAGTTCACTGGTTATTCTGAGCAAGTGTGAGGGAACTTAATTTGAAACAGCAGAAAATGGACAGGATTGAGGTGAGGTAAAGAGAAAATACATAATGAAATATTGAGAGTCTCCTGAAATATTTCTGTGATGAAGTGTCCCATTTAACAGTTCTACTTAGATACAAAAGAGAAGAAAATGAATAGTGTTTGTAAGGAAGACTGAAGCAAGTCTACTGAGTCAACTGAAAGAAGTGACCCAAATCACTGTTTGGTTATGCAGAGTTTATTATGCAGTGGCTTTTATTGCCAAAATACTTGGGGAGCATGTTGCTTCTCCCCTGTACAGTAGTTCTGTACAACTGGGAAGTTGATGAGCATGATACTGAATGCTCTTTTATCAGAGTAGGAGAAGGAACCTTGTCATTAACACAGCTATCATTATGCAACTGTAAGCTGCAGTTAGTTTCTTCATTCAGATTATTATTTAAAGATCCTATGAAATAATCCAGTAATAACCCAATAATCCAATTTCTTGAAAATTGAAGAAAGCATTTATTCAATCCATGCCTCAGAGCAAACTGTGAGAGAAATGTGTAACAGACAAGGACCTGGGTGCTCTCAAAGATGCACAATTGCAACTTTGCTTATTCCAATGCAAATTTCTAAAAACTGAGAAGGAAACCTTTTTGTAAGAGGAAGTCATAATATCAAACACAGCTGTTGCATGTCACTTTTTAGCGTGCAGTACCAGCCTCAATTTGGCATGAATGTAGATATTTCATTAGCAACAAAGGCAGCAAAATCACTCATGCAAATCTGAGCCTTTAGAGTGAAAACATTTTCAGTTCCCTGCAACCCAGAAGGCATCACAACCATAGCAAAGCCCTCTGTGTGATGTCCTTCCCCCTCTTCTGTGCTTTGGAAAATCTGAAACCATTTCTGTAAAGAATCTATCACTGAACCTGGTTATAAAATTCATTGGAAGAACATGCAAATGGCTGCTAATATGCAGGAACAAAAAGGAAAAGACCCATTTGTTCCTATGGCATGTGACGATGGATCACAGTGTGACAAACTATTGCCACTGCAAAGGAATAGATTTGTCTTAGCAAGGATTCAGTGATTATTTATGACCATTCACATGCCTTGTCAAAAGGGCAGAGTAGTGTTTTTAGTACCGCATCATTATTGTGCCTATTAGAAATGCACAGGATTTGACTGGAGACCTGTCTGTAAACAGATTAGCAGACTGGCTTTTTGGATTGAATTTTCTTCCATAGCCTCGAAAAACATTGCAAAAGAAAATTATTGTTCATTATTTTAGACTTTCAGAGGCAGACCTGCAATATGTGAAAAATAGATCTACGTGACTTTATAGCATATGCTAAGAAATAAGGACACAAAGAGAATAAGTAGTCTGCATAGCCCGCTTTTCTTCTCCTGTATGTCACCTGGCCCCTCTTCCAAAGCATGTGTATATAAAATGGCTACGCCAGGACTGGCAAAGGATATATATATATAGAGGTATATCTTCAGAGAAAATAGTCAGGCTCACTCAGGATCACCACTGTGCATCCCAGACCAGCTCAGGGTCATGGGAGCACAACACTGCAGCTAATAAACATGCGACAATGCTGCATATGCTGTGTCACACCTTGAGGCTAGGACACAGCAAACACCACCAAAACAACATTTTATCAGTTTTAACTCTAGTAACTGCTAGCACCTCTTCAAAATACATGACTGCAGACACAGGACTTGGGCTCAGCATGTATAATTCAGTGTTAGTTTAGGGAAGTCAGTGTTAGTTTACTATGGCCAGAGATTATCTCCCAGAAACGAATACTGAAAATTGCAAGGGAAACAACCAGTTAAAAATAATTCCTTACATCAACACTGAAAAGACTCATTATTAGAATCCTCATAACTTTTTACATCAAGTCAAAATAATTTCCCCCTTCTATAGCAGCAGATTATCTGTCCTTTCTGGTATTGCTGTTCTTACTGTGCGTTCTCTGTTGCTTGGGACTAGTATACATCGTGTGGAAAGAAGATGGCTTGGCAAAAATGAGTCAGTCAGTGCTCATTTGTAAACTAGCAGTTGTATACTGGAAAATATTAAAAGGAGACCAATTTTGCTTTGTAAACAGTGGGAAATATCAGCCGTATCTGGTGCAACTGTTATGTAATGCCCAAGTGAGACACTGATTTCTGGGCAGTGCCTGCAATGCTGTAACAGGAACACTGGAAAAGAGAATATCAAAGAGAAAAGAGGGAAAAGAAGTAAAAACCTAAAAATCTTCAGAATTCAGGCTAATTACAAATCTCTGAAAAGATTATGCATAGGTATTGAGCCCAAGTTGCAAGAATTACACTTTAAGAAACACAATTCTCCATGCTCTGTTACTTTAAATAAGATTCCAAACGCAGGCTAGGTGTTAGACTGGGGCCAAACTTGGTTTACTGACTCTGCTCCATGACTGCCTCCCACAATCCAGGGCAGAAATAAGGAGAAATCACGCACATCTGATCTGGCTGGTCTCTCCCTGATCCTGCCACCCAACAATTATGTGCCTCTCTCAGAGGTGTGCAATGCAGCCACCCCTTGAGTCAGGTCACTACAAGGACTACACAAGGTGGCTGGCTATTAAACAAAACAAGGTTAAAAAGAAAGCAAAGGAACTGAATGTTCCTATACACAACAGGATTAGCTAATTTTGTTGCTGGGGTTACTTGGGAAGGATCAGGCTTGGATGAGTGTGAGTACTTAGCACCCATGGGGATGCTGGTTCCTGACTGAGATATTGCAAGTGGTCCCCATTCAATTGTCTCTTTTGCATAAGGTAAGAAAGTAAATGTGGTAAAATTGAGGTATGAATAGAGATTTTTGTGGGGTGACCACCAGAAATCAGAAGCAATATGGTGCGTCTTGCCTTTTAGTACCTGCTAGGTGCAGACCCATCTTTGGCTTAGACATACAAAACTAAGGGCTAAGATATTCTAATATGTCACAGGGAAGGTAAATTAAGACAGGTTTGCTCTCATATTGTCGTGTGTTTTCAGTATAGTTTTGCAGTTTTTTTAATGTTTTTTTTTTTTTTTCTTACGTGTTGCAATTCTCTGCACAGTTACGCTACAGGAGTGGTAGAAATCAGCCAAAGGTACATATGAAATAGTCTCAATAGGGGAGAGAAGATACCTTGATCTGCACAGTTAAAAGTAGCCAGTGTCTGAAGCATGTGCAATGAGTGGCCATTTCTATTACGCTTCAAAAGTAGAATGAAACTCTATTTCTGTCCCAAATTATTGCTGTAGTGCTGATGAGCCCATAGTTCAGCAAAGTAGATAGACATTGCTAACACAGATAATTTCTGAAAGGTAAAGCAAGAGAGGTTTTAAAAATTTTCCTTTGAAATTCTTTCTGTATTTCAGGCCTAAAAAGTCATTTGTGAAAGGTCATGTCAATGAGAGTTGAAATTTTGGAGATGCTTAACATAGGTGTGGAAATACAATAACTTGAAAATACGTAGACAGCAGTTCTGTCACTCCATAGGGGGGTGTCTGGACCAGCTGTCCCTCTGGTCATATGACTTCTTGGCTATGAGAAGAAATAAGTTGCAGCCATTGTCTTGAAACTGGATTTTTTTTTGTTTAGTAACATGGCCAGTTTCTTGCATCCAAACTGATAGGGAATGAATACACAGTCACACAATTTTCTCTGAGTGCAGCCTTATTTTGAGAAACCTTCTACGAAAAAAAACCCCACCCTCTTCGATTTCACCTTTCTACCTCTTGCCTATAAGAAATCCCTGAAAATTCTCCAGATTGTGTTTAGTCACAGTACTCCCTTAGGGACCTTCTGGAGTGACTTCTTCTGGAAAGCACCTCCCAAAGTGGTCATCAGCTGCAAATAAAATTAAATTTGAACTCCAGTAATTCAATCTGAATTAGAACTATGTGATACTTGCAGGACTGCTTTACTCTAATTAAGTACAGCTTGAACCAGCTATGGAGTCAGAACACAGGTTCCGTTCCTGAAGAAATTTATGATGCTGATTTCTCAAGATGGAAATTGTAGCAGACTGTAACAGATATTTAAATTGCTCTTCTTCTGTCAGGACCTGCAAACCCAGATTAAGTGCTGAAAATTTCTATCTATTTCTTTTTCATTTGCTTGGGTCTCACTTGACTTTGAAGAATTTTCAGAGCTGATCCATCAATGATTATGCATACACCATAATTGAGCATCAACATTTCTATAGTTTCTGATTGCTCAGAATAAAAATCTCCAGTCTTGCAATTGTGCCTAGTAGATAAAGAGGGCAAGTCATTGACTTTTTCTGTGGCTTTTCAAGTAATTCTTAATAGGTTGATAGCTTTCCTAAGCTGATGACTTTAAAACAATAGTACTTTACTGCACACTATGAATGCTGTGCAAGCTTCCTCTGACTCATGTTGTTCCATAAATACTTAATGGACATTCTATTCAGAGAAAGGAAGCACATGAGTACAATTTAAGTAGAAGCAAAGGATGTTTGGTGCCTATTTGATAAGACATATTATCTTGGTAAAGGCAAATCATAAAATTTTTTTTTTCCACATTGCCAGTGCTTTATTATTGGATTTTTTTTAATGACCACTGATTTCATTAACTGGCTGATATGCCCTCTGATCTAGGCTGGGTTAGATTTCTCCTGTACTATACATATACTTATAGGCCATTTATGCTCGATGTTTTGGTGCCACTTTCACCAAATCTGATGGCAGTATCTCTGACCTGTTCTGGTTTAAATCTAACCTGAAGGGAACAGATGAGCAGGAGAGGTGTGAAAGGGAAGAGGAAAACACTTGTTCCGTTGTCAGCTTCCTGGTGGCCCTGCAGAGTGTGCATCCCCGAAGAAGGAACCATTGGCTGGGAGGTGCTGCTGCAGCTGCAGGTTGCCCCTGTTGCTCCCTGATGGGCTGTGCACTTTTAGCCAGGTCATGTTTTTTCCTAGATGCTCAGGTTACTCATTTGTAGATCAAATTAATACTGCTATGCCACAAGGATGTTATGTGAGTTAAGTAATTCATTAACAGGTCTCTTTAAGCTTATCAGTGACACCTGTTATAAACTTTATAAAGCATTCATTCTGAAGATGACAGTTTTATGCCTGGATGCAACTCCTTCTGTTTGTTGTCCTTTCTTGTTCCTTTCAAGTTTTACTCTATTCATGCTGTAATACATTTTGAAAGACGCAGAAGAGTTGGCTTCTGTCTGACTAGGTCCTGTATGTGTCCATATCACTTCCTGTATTTACCAATGTCCATCAGTTATTACACAGACTCTCACTGAAGGAGTTAATTGAGGAAAAGTAACATCAAAGATTATGAGAACTGCTTGAACTGAATTTCGGTCAGTTGTAGAGTTTACTTTCTGTGAACAGAGATGGTTTTCCACCAGCAATAGCTGTTTGATCACAGTATGCAGATTTCTTTGCTGTCCTGTGGCAGTGAAGATGTGCTACGGTTGCAGCAGCTCAGGCTGGGATCGCTCTTACACCGTGCCTGCTAATTGTGTCAGAGATGCTGTGCAGTTGTTTTATGATGTGGATTCCCCTAACCACCAGAGACTGAGGGGAGACCACCAAGCTTGTTACACTTAGAACTATTTCAAAATTAAACTCTGGTTTCAAAGTAAAACCTTAACCTGATCCACTCAGCTCTCTTTTTTTTTGGTGGGGGGAGGGGTGGTGGTGGTGATGCAGAGGTTACGCTTATTACCTGGACTGCTCTGCAATTTCCATCCCTGGAAATCTTGCTGGAGACTTGCTCCCTGATGTGCACAGATTTTTCTTCAAGACAGCATTTCACAGAAGCTCGATTTGCTGTTCCTATCATGTTTTTACAGTCTGTATTAGTTTTGTCTTTTGGGCTTTAGTCCCCACAACCTCAAAACCTGCTCATACAAGAGGCCAGAATGCGAATTACTCAGCATGTCAGACATTAGTACCATAGGCACTCAATCTCAGAAAATATTTGTTGAAGAAATACCAAATGAATCAAAGGAAAGAGCAGGGAAAACTGGTTTCAGATAAATTGTAGACAGAATTATAACTGCTAGACAGCCATGTTTCCGGCTTTTAAATTTTATCTAGGCTATAGGGATAAAGACAGACTATTATTATGCGTGCCAGACTTTATGCATGTCTCTAGAGTGTAAGATTATACTGGGTGGATCTTGAAGGTGCCTGATGCTTAATCTTACAAATAGCAGTTCAATGGAAATTAAGTGCTCAGGAAACATAAGAAATTATTTTTCCAAAAAGATTTTGTAATTTGATCCTTGCATGAACACAAGAGACAGAACAACCTTTTGGGACTCTTGTTAGCCAATAGTCTCCAAATGCCAATGAAATAAGGATTTCAAAACTATTTCGCAATTGTGTTTGGATGAAACATGTGTTTACTGTATGTAAATGAACGAAACATTCTGTTCTTTTAGGATTCATTAGCTCCTTGCAGTGTTAGTTGGTTTGGCATATGAAGGAGAGTGGTCTTCTGAAGATGTGGGCCAGAAAAATAGTTATTTATCACTGGAGGTTTCCGGACTTAAAAAAAATATACGTAAATGCAAATTTTTGGCTCAGAAATCATTTAATTTGATGCTCACTTATTTTTCTAGCTAGAAATAATGACAAAGTAAGGTATTTCATGACAGAGACGTGGAGTCAGTATTTCCTGTGACTATAAATTGCTGTTGAATTGTTCACAGTGTCAAGCACTATGTACTCAAAATATGACTAGTCCAAACAGCTTGAAGCTGTTGATTTCTATGTATGAGAGTTTCCTTTAGTAGCTTGGATGCCTGCATATAGCCAGTCCCTAGCACGGCACGTGTACCCACAAGCCTCTTTCTAATGAGCTAAAGAAAACACATTGCAGATTGGTAGCTGCTCCTTTACCCATCTGTTTCTGTAAAGAAACTGTGTAGTCATTCACTTTCTTTGCTTTTCTCTTGACTGTTAGGATATCACTTGCTGATTTGGTGTGCTTTTACCATTGTGGTGGTAGTTTGCCTCATGGAGTGCCTCTGGGTATAATAAAAGAAAAAAAAACCAAGCCTCTAAATGGGACTGCAAGTCTACATGGGCAAAAAAATACTCTTTTGTGAGTCTTGCTGCAAAGGATAACTGCTGCAGATCAGAGCCTGGGGCACTGCCACGAGAATGAAACAAACAGCATATTATTGTTCTTCAGCCTCCTCTGTATTGGTGGAACCACCTCATCTGTTGACAGAAGAACTCCTGCTCTGACATATGTGTTCACCTCATCTGGAGCAGAGGATGTGCTTCATGGAAACTGCCGATGGATCTGTTTATCCAGGCTAGCAATGGCCTCGCATAGTGTTGAACAAATGTGGAGGTGGGTAGTGGTTTATTGATCCTGAGCAACAACAGCTGTTATGTGTTTAGACTACTGGTGCTACACTATAACCTACAAAATTCCTCGGTCTGTGTTGGTTTTTGTTCTTATACTGTTTCATGCAGGTACTCTGGCCTGGCTGGGCCACATTGACTGAAGGCCACAAGGAGCAGGGAGGGAAAATGGCACAAAACATCCCTTGCCTCAGGGCAGAGGGGCTTGTTCATAATCCCACTAATGGCTTAAATAGCAATAACTTCTTTTATCACTCTCTTTCATCTTCATAATATCAGTCTTACAACTTCAAACAAGTTCTCTCTGCACAGTGGTCTTGGAGTGCATGGCTTGGGGTCCTTCTGAATACGGATAAAGCAGAAAGTGGCTCCAGGAGGGAACCTGATGCATTCCAACAGCTAATTGACATTCACTCTGCAGGACCATGCTGCAGTTAACTTTAAGTAAAATCCTCTAGATGTGTAGAGCATGGTGTTACCTCCTCACCACTAATTGCTTTGTTCTGCCTATCCACAGCTGTTACTTCCCCAGTGATGCTAATACAATTATCACCAGATTAAATTGAGTTTCAGAAATGCAGCATATTCCTATTTGCCACTGAAATCACCTGTAGATGATCATCATCTTTGTGGAAATAAAAAGGGTGCCCACATCCCTGAAAATTATATGTCCCATGAAAGATGTTTAGCTTATAAACTCACAGAGAAATTTAGTTATCTTTTAGTTAGTTGAGGAACAAAATCTGGAAAAACAAATATTCCTAGCAAGTTTCTTTTGTGATGCACTTGAAATTTATATTTTTGATTGATAAGTTGAATTACTTTAAAGTCTGCAGGTTATTCTGGACTATTCATTTTTCAGTCTTATTTTACTATTTCTTTATTTGGCTATCTAGAAATCCAGAACAGTGAAAATATTTTCAAGTAGTAAACATAATTAAATAAGTAACAAACATATCCTTAGGAATGTCTAAGAAATCCTCTTCCAACAGATCACAATGTCAACTGCTTTATAATACATTCACACAGGGCAGAGGCTACCCAAAAGAGTAAAATTCTTATTTTAAAATAATATGTGAATACCTTTTTAACCATGCATTGGGCAGATGCTCTGAGCCTCAATACAAAACCGATGCAGATTTGAAAAATCTGTTTTGACATTATGATGCAGGTATTAATATCAAAACTACACAGAGAAACTTTCTGTATCTTAAGGCATTTAAGTAGCTTTGCTGTTGAACGCACACTATGCATCTTTTAGAACAACTTTGTCTTGGTTTTGGGAGGGTATTTAATTCTCTGTACTTTGTGCTGGCTCTCTTCCATTTCTCTATTCCTATCAGTATGCCTCATATTCTGTGTGTTATTATTCATACAATATACGGACTTGGCAGTTTCTGGTCCTTCCTGCATGTTTCCTGCTCTCTTGCCATCAATTCTGTTCCTTTACTTTAGATGTTTTCTCAAGCTTCTACTCACAAACTGCAGAAGACAGATTTGGGGATTTTTCCTTTCATGCCTTGTTGCTCAGCTTGCTTGGAGGACTGGATGTGCTGCTGGAGTGCTGGCACATCACCTCCTTCATGGTCCATACTCCTGGAGTAAATAATCTGAAACTGCTTTTAATTAAATGTTCAGTATAAATGATGGTGCAGCTAGTCATTAGGCTGGGTAAGAGAGGTTAGACCACAGAAGTTCTAAAATTAACTTCACACTGGATATACTTTTCAAACAACCTAGCTGGGCTGAATTTCTAAGGAGAAAGCAGGACTCGTGTGAGGTTGTAATTTAAGAGGCTCATGGGTCTACACCATTACAGATTTTCGCTTCACCAGTTCACTTGCCCATGCTGCCCCTGGCTACAGTGGCAGAAAAGGAGTTACCAGACATTGAATAGAGTCTGGTGTAGCTAGAACATTTTTTTGATAGATGTTTTACTACAATTATACCCTGATTCACCTTTTCACAAGTTATACATATCAAAAATAGAGTATCTGCAGAGTGTAGAAGGAAACTGTGGTTGTGTGGTGGTCCCTACTGCATCTGTTGGTGAGGGCAATGCTAACTCAAGCAGCAGGTTTGGGTGTCATACATAATACAGTTTTATAGGCACAAATAGGACATCCAGCTCCAGAGACTTAGCAGTACAGTAGTTTGTGGTTTTAATATAGGCCGAGTATCTTAAAGGAGTCTGGAGCCAATGTAACATATCTGCTGTTGGCTGTAGGGCAGAGGTGGGGTATCGTTATCCTAGTGAAAACAGAGAATGGCTCTATGCTAACATGACTGTGATGCATCCCTATACATCTATATACCTTCATCTCCGGGCATATACATGCTCCATATAATTTTATGATCTTGTCACACACTATAAAGAGTGGGGAGGCTCTTGGCAGTGGGGATGGGGGAGAGACATGGAAAGAGTTCTTAAAAGAATAGTTTAGACTACCCACATCAGAGACTGTGAAAGGGGAACTTGCTGCAGGGTAGGCAGTGACCACATCTGTCAAATGTGCATTATAAAATTATGCTGAGACTGCTTTCCCAGAAATACCCCAGCAGCTTGCAGTTTCCTGACTGGCTCCTTGTCCTCTGTTAGTCATAACTGTGAGAGAGTGAACCTGAACATAGTAACTGGGATCAAAGTTTGGATGAACAAATATATTAGGGTGGCAATCTGAATATATCTGTGATGACAATCACATAAAATGCATAAACATATAAAATGAAGATTACATTATCTTCCCAGTCTTCTTTCATTAAAAGTTGGCTCAGGAGTTCTCCAGTATACATACAACCTGGCCAAGAGACTAAATCCACTTTTCAATGTTCAGCATTAAGACTATGTTCAGGTATCAAAAGCCTGAAATTATTTTACCTGAGAAATCCACTTAACACTTTTTGGAAATGAAAGAAGACAATATGACACTTAACTTTTAGTAGTTTTAATTATTTATTGTTATAATCATCCTCACTCAGCTGTTACATTTCAATCCCTCTTTTTTTTTTTTTCATTTTAGAATTTATTCAAAGTCCACGGTCTCTAAAGCTATAATTAAGCAAAATAGCCAAGTAGAGAACTGATGTAAAAGCAGCTAGTGACTGTAGACTCCAAGAGACAGAAGTACTATGCACTTTAGTCAATCAGTCACTTTAATTGACAGTTGCTAGGCCATATTTCAAGAATTCGGTGAAATTAATAGCATACAGTTACTGTGACCTTGCAAAATAAATAGCAATGCCTTGAAGACACACTAAAAACATTTAAGGAAGTAGAACTGTTTTCTCTATTTTAAACAATATTTCATTCAATGGAAAAAAAGCCAAGGAATACATTTTTCCAGATGATTTAAGATGTAGTATGTTGATACTTGTCTTCCAATAGCAACAATTGAAATATCTTGCTTGAGTAACCAGGCTGTAGACTATTTTCACTATTAACCCATGCTGTTTTAAACAATATTAATGATTAAAAACCTGCAATTCCTTTTGAAGACAAAAGCATTTGATTTTTCAGGATTTGATTTTTCTGGATTTGTTGGGGAATTTTCTTTGTTTTGTTCCAAAACCTGATACCAGGATGGTAATTAGTGCTAAGTCTATGCAAGAAAGTTCAACTCAGAACTCTATATGTAAGTCTCCAAACCTCTAAATACTTTGTACTGAAGTGTTCTCAGAGTATTTCAAGGAAATAAGTTCTGAGAGACTGCAACATCTTTGGTCTTAGGTTAAGCCTTCCCTAAAGTCAGACATATCCTCAGATACAATTTTTCATTTTGTATCTCTTTACCAATAGCACTGGTGTTTTTTTTAAAAAAAATCCTTAACAAATAATTTTAAACAATTCTTTAACCACAAGTGGAGATTTTCTTAGGGAGTGTTTTGCAGGCTCTAGATCTGTATTTGATCTTCTCAGTTTAATTCAAAGACTTTTGTCAAAACAAATAAATAAATAGATAAATAAATAAATAAACAGATAAATAAGGTTCTGAATAAATATGAACCTCTTCTGTGATGCAGAGCAAAACTATTATATTGCTTTAGTGCAGGAGACTGCATTCATGCTCAAGAATGAATGATTCTGCTGCTTGAATGAATAAACAGATGAGAGTCATTTCAGCCTGTGGTCCATTAGGAACAGTAGAAAGAGACGCTCACTAAATTCAAAAGTGCAGAAATATGAGAAATGATGTATCTTTTCTGGCATCCTAGTTTTTGCAATAGAAAGATATAAAGAGAACTTTTTAGACTGATGACTGAAACCTTCAGGGAATGGGGCTGAACCTCCACTCAGAAGAACAGAGAAACTGCCCTAAGCCCTCCTGGCAGCAGCCGTGCTCTTCTCTTACTGTGGCAATGGTGGGCAGGTAAAAATCAGTTTAACTGGACTGTATCTTAATAAAGGGCAGGTGGCTATTATTAAAAAGTTATTTGCTATGTGCACCACAGTAGTATGAGACTTTTTTAGCCTACATCTTCAACTCTATTGTGTGCTTAATGTAGATTAATACTGAGTTGTTCAGTTGTTCTTGGCTGCTCATAACTTGAGGGGACCGTGGAGAGGCAGAAATGTCCTGGAACTGCTCTACATCAGTAAGGAACTCCTCAGCCCCAGAAGATCAGAAAAACAAACATAATGTTAAAAATGCCTTTTTGTCCCCTCCTTGTGTAGACATGGTTGTCCTACAGATCTGAGCCAATATTTCTAGAAGTATCAACTTTATAGTAGTGTTTGCCTTTTCTTTGAGAACAAGTCAGACCTGTAATTCCAAATGAAATTGGCTCTGACTTTCACCATCACCTCTTGAATGAACTGGCCTCCTTAGGCTTCTCTGATTTGCTTAGTAACTTATGAAAAGAATGCATTTTTGACTGGCTTAAATAAACCTTTTTTTATCAGTTCCTGAATCAGGAAGATGCAGCAGATAACAGCTCCCATTATAAATGCTACCCAGTCTCTTAATTTTGTCAAAAGTTACTCTTAAGGAGAAAAGAGGTCACAGTAAAGCAGCATATTCCTGGAGGAATAAACACAGACAGCACGGAATTACTTTGTCGTCATTAGAAATTGTCGAAGTGCATAATGTTCAGGAGAGCAGACAGGTTGGCAGCTGCACAGAACCAGAAAAAATAAAGGTTCACACTGAAAAATGCAATGAACTTTTTTGTTTAGTGCACATGGAGGTCTTTGACTGAAAATAATAAGTGGGCTGCTGAGAAGGAGTGGGTTTTAGCTGCTTCAGTGACTTCAGTGGGCGAAGATTTGCTGGCAAAAAGGCTCTCCTCGGTGTTGAACCTTAGTGAGATAATTTCACTGTGAATGGCCAAGGAACTTCTTTCCTTTTGGGAAAAACTGATAATTAACACAAATATTTTTCTAGCAAACAGAAAAACAGTCCTGTAAGTACTAATAACCCATCTAGGTACTGCAAGAAAAACTTTGATACACTTTTTTTGAATGTGAAAAAGGAATGTGGTGATTTTTAAAGACTTTTTTTAAAGAAGCATGAAGAGAAATAATTCCTTTGTTGAACATGTATTGAAGAAATACTCATATGATCTTATTGTTCCTTCTTCCTTGTCTTTAAAGATGCTAGTTAGAAATACTATCTTGAAATGTTTGCTTTGATAATGTAAGATGCATAGAAGGTTTTGCTTAGCCACTGCCTTGCTCTTGAATTATGGTCACTAATACACTCTCAAGACAGACAACCTTGAAGCAGTGACACTTTCTGGGGAGATGTCCCAGATTCTAGACTGAAAGAATTCATTCTGGGAGAATTCTTTTACTGATCTCCTGTAATGTTCTAGACAAAAGAGTTATTTTATTCATGACCAGTGCTTTGTGCAACAAACACTTGCAGGTATGCTGGCTTCCAACTCCTCCTTTGCTGGTCAGACACATTTCCTAAACCTCCTGATATAACTGTACCCATTAAGGCTACAGCAACCCATTTTCGCTGCTGGATTGAAATCTTCACTGAGTTATCTGTCTCTTTGGAAGGTACTCGTATTTACCTTTTCTTTCAAGACAGAAACACCCTTCCTTGCCCTTTCCTGTCTAATTTCCATTAGCTGGATGGAAAGTAAGTTTGACTGCCCAGGGCATGTGAAGTATATCTCCTTAGTCCTTTCTGTCCCCCTGTGTAGATAACAACATTTCAGCCTGTCTGTCTCCAAAGCAACTGAATTTTAATTGACTCAACTGCAATATCCACGTAGGCAGGGCAGGTAAGAAAAATGTCTGCCAAGTCTGTGTCTTAAGATCCTTCCTAATGATCACTGGTACAAAGCAAGCTACTTCCTCAGGGCTGTCATAAACTATTACAAATGCTTATGGACTGTAAAGGTTTGATTGACCAGACAGTAAAATTCTTTGTTGCTGATGTAATTTCCCCTCAGGACAAATTCAGATATTTCATCTTGTTTTAATATAATCAAAATCTTCCCTTATATTTCTGGAATATATTTACAGAGGGAGGAGGTGAAAAAACGTACATATACACAAAAAGGAAAATGGCACTGTTTGCTAGCAATAACATAATACATGGGCTACAGCAGAGTGCTGTGCTGCTGTGCAATTGATTTTACATCTCTCTCTTTTTAGAACTTCTTAAAAGATGATGGAGTTTGGGCACCAGCATCATTTCCATCTAGCTATGAGGTAAAATACCAAACCTCTTTAACTGTCCCTGGAAATACACTCTTCACTCCCATAGTAAACTTCTGCAGGAAAGGTATTATTGTCCAAATGATAATTGCTCAGAATAGGAAAGGTAATTCATTGTGTCAAGAATTATACATACATAAAATAAATAGGTATGTACATATATCTTACATACAATAGAGATGATGTTACCGAACCACATCCAGAGATCTCCACTACCAGATTTAGTAGCAGTTTCCCTTAGCATCATCCAGTGGCTCAGACAAAAGTCTCAAAGAGAAGATATCTGCTCACCATGGGAACAGGGGAAAGGCCATGAATGTGTCTTCCTGGACTTCAGCAAAGCCTTTGACACAGTTCCTCACAGCATTCTGCTACAGAAACTGTCAGCCTCTGGCCTGGACAGGCGCACGCTCTCCTGGGTGGAAAACTGGTTGGATGGCCGGGCCCAGAGAGTGGTGGTAAATGGAGTTAAATCCAGCTGGAGGCCAGTTACAAGTGGGGTTCCCCAGGGCTCAGTGCTGGGTCCAGCCCTGTTCAATGTCTTCATCAATGAC
>WAAB01020636.1:75262-118317 GCA_013389865.1 Piaya cayana | reverse complement strand
CACTGAAAGGGTCATTAGGCACTGGAACATGCTGCCCAGGGAGGTGGTTGATTCACCTTGGGTGGACGAGGTGCTGAGGGGCATGGTTTAGTGATTGATAGGAATGGTTGGACTCAATTATCTGGTGGGTGTCTTCCAACCTGGTTATTCTATGATTCTACGAGGCCAACTATTCAGATCACCTTTATCTGAGAATTTAGCAGATTACATGGTTCTGTGGGTAACTAAAGTATCTAGAGCTGAGCCTATGCTTATCAACTGAGAGGATCTGAATAAGACTTTGGAAATCCACACAAACATTTACGATGGTAGAGGACAATGCAAGAGCGAAAAAAGGGAGAGCCTAGAACTAGTAACATAGAAAACTGGAATTTTACAGTTTCTTGAAATTTTCTTTGTCCTGGGATCTGTCAGAACTCTCTTGAGGCTTGTTCCTATCACTGCACTGAGATTCAAAATAACAAAGAATGCAGCCTTTATAATGTTTGGCTCATAGGAAATAGCTTGTTAGAACATCAGGCAGCTTCCTGGTGTATATTTTTCATGTCCTGTTATAAAAAGATCAAAACATTGTGAAGGATATGTATTCAGCTGAGAAATGTTAAAAATGTCACTTCTAGCTTACGACATCCTTTTGATAGTACATCTACTGCACATCTAACACTGTCAGGCCTCAATAAAATTTGTCACCTATATTTTACACTTGTATTAAGTGAGACCATGAAAATTGACCTCTAGTAACACTAAGTTTGACTATTCTTGTACATATAACAGTTACCAGAATGATTTTATAAATCAAGGCTGTCAAACACATCCTGCTGTAATTTTTGGGGGAGACAGAATGCTACACTGTGTTTTTTAAAGCCAATTTCACTGTCTTACACTGTTATCTCAGGTCATATTAAATAATTTGCAGTGAATTATTTTTGTTAGGCAGAAGAGCTTGTCAATGCCGAAACAGAATTGCTCTGCTAGGTTAGAGATGCAAAAGAAATCTAATTTATAATTGCATCCATGTATCCTTTGAAATGAAGTAGTAAATTTAAAAGTAAACAAAGTGAAATGTTTAAAAGCATGAGTGCTATCTCACCTGGCTATCTTCTAAATTCCACAGCAATAAGAGTGTGGGCTTGTGCATGAAATTCTGCAGTTTAGTTTTTCCTTTTGCATATTTTGTATCCCTGCACAGTCTGTGCCTTGGCATCACCTCAGCCAATAGTTCACATATGCTTAACTCAGTCTCGATAGCCTGAGCTTAATCCTCTGCTTAAAAATGGGTGTATGCCAAAGAGCAAAGCTCAGCTGAGGCCTTCACAGACATATTTTACACCAGAACACATTGTAAATATTGAAAATAGTGATTTGGGGAGTGTGTGCGCCATATTCCTAATACTTTTGGGAAGGCATATAAAAATGTCTAGATCAAATGCAACTTGGCTGAAATCCCGTTGCCCTCACTGAAAATGAGAATCACAGGGAAAAAGAAGTTCCCCTGGTACGTGGGTATAAACTTTGGATGAAATGTAAGAAAGGGATCTGAACAGGCTGGACTGCTGGGCTGAGTTCAATGGCAGGAGGTTTAACACTGTCAAATGCTGGGTCCTGCACTTGGGTCACAACAACCCTGTGCAGTGCTACACACTAGGACAAGTCTGTCTAGAAAGCTGCCTGGAGGAGAATCTGGAGGTGTTGTTTGACAGTGACTGAATATGAGCCAGCAGTGTGCCCAGGTGGCCAAGAAGGCCAATGGCATCCTGCCTTGTATCAGAAACGGTGTGACCAGTAGGTCCAGGGAGGTTCTTCTCTCTCTGTACTCGGCACTGGTGAGACCGCTCCTTGAATCCTGTGTTCAGTTCTGGGCTCCTTACCACAAGAAGGATGTTGAGGCTCTGGAGTGAGTCCAGAGAAGAGTGACGAAACTGGTGAAGGGGCTGGAGAACAAGTCTTATGAGGAGCAACTGAGAGAGCTGGAGTTGTTTAGCCTGGACAAGAGGAGGCTGAGGGGAGACCTCATTGCTCTCTACAAATACCTGAAGGGAGGTTGTGGAGAGGAGGGAGCTGGCCTCTTGTTCCAAGTGACAGGGGACAGGACAATAAGGAATGCCCTCAAGCTCTGCTGGGGAGGTTCAGGCTGGACATTAGGAAAAATATTTTCATGGAAAGGGTCATTGGGCACTGGAACATGCTGCCCAGGGAGGTGGTTGATTCACCTTCCCTGGATGTGTTTAAGGGATGGGTGGACGAGGTGCTGAGGGGCATGGTTTAGTGATTGATAGGAATGGTTGGACTCAATGATCCGGTGGGTGTCTTCCAGCCTGGTGATTCTATGATTCTATAAAATGTGCAATGTAATGTAAGAAATTTTCCCTTGTCTCTCTTCTCAGAAAGACAATGTTAATTAACTGAACTAGAAAAGGAAATTAATGAAGAGGAGGTAGGAAAGGAAACCCATGGTGTGTGGGTCCTTACTGCCATTAATGGAATGGAATCAGCAGCATTGAGTTAGACCCATATCATATACTTCATGAAGGGGAGAACAGTGGGAGAAGGGCCACCCACAGGCTGCACCTCCAGCTCAATTGCTCTCTCACTTGCTGACCATAATTTTACACATTTTTTATCCTGAACAGGAGCTCTGTATTTTAAGTGCTGCATAATGTCATAAAACTAACCTGATAAATGTGTGTAACTTTAGCTCAAGCCTCTTGGAGTCTCAATATTTCACTCTAATTTTTTTTCTTCTGAAATAGACTGTATCATCTGTCAACACTGTGTCAGGACTGTCTCAACTAGCCTCCATTCACCTGCCATTCAGTGCTTTGAGCCGTTGTCAGTGAGCTCCTTCTGACAGTTATTTAGAGGTCAGCATTTCACTGAGCAAATTGCAGGTAAGACTCCTGGAAAAGTAAATAAACAGTTATTGCTCATATTCTGAGGAGAATTTATGATGTTAATTACTAAATTTCTTTGATGTGCTACTCTCAGACATGCTAATCTTTGCAAAAATTTCCAACCTGGCTCCCAAATCTGGCAGCGCTGCACTTGGCTCCAGGGAAGGGCTGTTCTACTCGGACCCTTTGTACACATCTCCAGCTCTCATTAAATCAGCTTTGATGCTCCTGTCTTCATGGTGTGTTTTCAGAACATTATTCAGAAACAGAAATGCCTTTATCTCCCTTCCCTTTCAGGGAGTTGTCCTGTGAGCTTTGATAGCCTGCTCAGGCTCACCTACTTTATACCAGTAAAAGCCAGCTCCTTAAATTACATTTTTTGCTTCAGATTGGTGTGCTTTCTTGGGTTGCACTCAGCTGATGTGAGCTCATTATCAATCTCTTCCCGTATTCCTCAAGTTCCTCTTGGAGCTGATGCTAACTTTTTGAAAGTGTGCTATGATCCTTTCCATTTAGATCCTGTATATGACATAGTGATTAGCCAGCCTCCTTGTGCTGAAATCTCTTGTTACACAGATCTTCTGGCAATTCCATTATCTCTGCAGTTTTTCATAAAATACCATATCTGATATAAGCCCGGTGCCTGCTGCAGTGATACACACTGCAGCCAGGGAATATCTGACAGGGACTGACAGATCGTTCTGTCTGGAGTAGTTCAAAAGCAAATGTATTCAGGTTTTTCTTTCTAAGCTGCTTTGATGCTTCCACCTATGAATTTGTTTTCTCCTTGTTAATATGTATAAAAACTCTCATTGTATCTCTACTTCCATGTTTAGAATGACCAGAAATCATATGTAGTTTGATAACGCAAAATGTGCTGTTTGGGCTAAAATGAAGTTTCATTTTGACTGAAGCAGCTCTCCCCATTAACCTTCATATAGGATTTTGGAAATGTCTGCTAGGTTTATTTAGAATCATAGACCAACCAGGTTGGAAGAGACCCACCAGATCACGGGGTCCAGCCATTCCTATCAAACACTAAACCATGCCCCTCAGCACCTCATCCACCCGTGCCTTAAACACCTCCAGGGAAGGTGAATCAACCACCTCCCTGGGCAGCATGTTCCAGTGCCCAATGACCCTTTCTCTGAGAATTTTTTTCCTAATGTTCAGCCATTTCTGATCCAAGCCAAGATGCCATCGGCCTTTGTGGCCACCTGGGCACACTGCTGGCTCATGTTCAGTCACTGTCAAACAACACCCCTAGGTCCCTCTCCTCCAAGCAGCTTTCTAGACAGACTTCTGGTCTGTAGCACTGCATAGGGTTGTTGTGCCCCAAGTGCAGGACCAGTCACTTGGCCTTGTTAAACCTCATGCCATTAAGTTTGGTTTGTTTAAGTTGTGCTTAATATTTGCTGTGCTTTAATCCCCATTCACATCCGTGTGTGTAGCTCCAGAGTAACTATTGTAAAGACAATGAAATTAGCATTGGAATCAGTTGTAGGAGAAGGAGTAACTGAAACTTCAAAGTTTAGTCATTAATCACATTTGCATCTAGTGGGTTTGGATATTAATATCAACTACTGTGTTTAATTAACTTATTAACAACCAATTAATATGAAGCAATGATGTAAACAAATGTACAGAACAGGTTATGAATAGAAGTCATAGAATTAAAAAAATATTCTTCTTTTAGCAATAATTCTTCTTTACTTCACAATCGAGATCCTACATAATTTTGCTCAGATTCCTTCTAAAATATCACTGTATTTATATGTCAGTATTAAAATATGGTCAAAATCAACTACAATTTCTAAACCCCCCCCACACATTTGCTATAACGCAGAAGTGCTGAAGGCACTTAAACTGTTCCACAACTATCATACTTGGAGCATTATATGTTATGAAGTGTGAGTTTTTGAACTCAAATAATATCTCCCGTGCTTATGACTGTTTATTGTGACTTGTTGGTATGTACAGGTAATACCACTCCTGATGCAAGTGTCACTTTTAGCATTTGGACCTTCTGATTGTTTGCTGTTTGATAAATTGTTCTTCTGTCAAAATGACTGGCTGAAATTAAGGGGGATGATTGTATTCCGCATCGGCAGACAAGATGGAGTAATCCAGTAATTATTTGAACTGCTAAAAAGAGGAAATAGCACTGTGGGAATCTATGTCCCAAGGGCATACAATGCTCTAAGAGTCTATTGAAAAATAAATAAGTTTAAAAACAACACAGCTCACAGGAACTGCACAGAGTAGTTACACATACAGTTTGTCCAGCAGATGGTTTTCAGTGGCAGTGGCAGACCAGATAAGCTATGATTTTTAATTTGGCTTGTGTTGGACATGGACTCAAAAGCTGTTGAACTCCAATAAGCAAGCACCCATTCAAAATGTTAGTTCTACCTACTCCAAACCATAAATTACTTTTCCTAATGGGAGACAGAGTCTGTTGGTATGAACTGATAAAGAAAACTTAGAAATATTGCTACAAAAGAGACATTGTAGCAGACAGGCAAAGGTTGATTTCCAGCAGGCAGTAATTTACTCTCAGGAGATGAAGGCATTACTTTGACTATGTACACAGCATGCTCTATCTGATCTGCTCTGGAGAAGTTATCTTTTCTTCAGGTCATCTTTTACACATTCTCTTCAGAGCAGATATGGGGCAGATCACTTGCATTCTTCCATACACTTTGCCATAAACCCAATTATCCACAGGTTGTGCCTCAATAAATGGAGTCTTACCACACTGGTTAATGAAAGATGTAAGGTCACTTTACCTCTCTTTGCCTGAAACTGAATCCCCCCGGAGATGCTGGAAATTTCATTTTGGCATCCTCAAGGTGAAGCAGGGAGGAGATTTGAGGGTGTGAGGGGCAGGATATACTAGAATGTTTATTACCCTTGCCAGAAAAGCTAAAGCATAATCTTTCTGGGCACTATTAGTGGTTGAGGTGAACTGGATTTATGGCTCTTAGTCACTTGTTTTGGAAGGGTATCTGAACTCATATATACATTGGAATAGGGTCCAGAAGCCCACTTGTGGCATTTATATCCCAGAATGAATCACAAGTTGAGGATATGATTCAATATCTTAAACTGCATTATCAGAGTTGTGACTCATGGTCGATGACACTGAGTTTGGCAGCATTCTGAATGATGCCTTCTGGAACAACAATTTTTGATCATGTTTCTTATGATCACGAGGTCAAGATGGTACGTGTTCAGGTCATGGTGTTATGTTATTGCAGTACAATCATCATGTTGTAAAGGAAGTGCTAAGTTTCAAAAGAACCTGCAAAAACCAATTCTCCTTATCTTTCATTAGCTACTTGAAACTGTAGCGAGAATATCATAATGAGAGACCCTTGAAATACAATGTATGTGCTATTTTCTATATATAGTTGGCAGATAACAGTAAAAATGCTTGTTATCCCTGTGCATCCTCTACTTTTCAATGTAGACAGTGGCAGAGAGGCAGCACCTGTTAGAGCTGTTGACCCTTTGCAGCAGCATCTTGGCTTATATGAATCACCCTGTGCTAGATGGGCAAGTCTATATCCCTATACACTACAATGCTGCATGAGTGGCAGGAACTGTAAGACTGACCAAATAATAATGCTTCAACTCTTTGCTGTGCAGCTAGCAATGACTGCAGTAGCAGCAAGGCACTGAGGATTTGGGCTTCTTAAAGCAAAGACATTTTTAACAGGAAGAAGAAATAAAAAAGCAAGAAAAATGTCTTTTTTAAAGCAAGTAATAAACAACAGGTTATCAGAATAATCAATTCTTACTGTAGGTACTTGGAATACACAAGTTACACAAGTGGCTTTGCTGAAAAAAAGCCTTCAAGATCTTAAAGTTACAATTTGGATAACATTATTAATTAAAAGACAATATGCTTCTAAACCTCCTTATATGATTCACACAGTGAATAGTGCCTTCCACATCTAAACTGTGTTTGGATGAACTTCAAAACATTAAAACCTATGAAGAAGTCTATTGAATTTAAAGTGAGTGCCTTGTTTTGAGGGACAAACTCTCCATGTTATGGGAAGATGAAGATGGCTTCAAGTCCTGAGTGGCTGGTTATATTAGAAGTAAAATTAATTTCCTCATTGCTGACTCTTGTTAAATATGAAAAGGCACAAAGCTAGGATCTGTAGCGGAAGAGGACACGCAGGTTGGGAAATTCTTTACTTTGTGAACTATTGTTTCAATAGAAATTCTATTTTTCATGATGCAAGAGACCTGGGTCCTGAGCCAGAAAAATACTAACATGCCTCATGGATGATAGACCCACTGTACTTTCTGATTACTTATCTGTTAGATTTTCTCACAAGTATCCTGTGCTTTGTTTCCATATGGCTGGTGTATCTCAACAAAGTGACAAAGCCATAGTAACATCTTCCTTCCAACACTTCCCTCCTAATGTTCTGCTTTCCCTTCCAGAGTTTTGATGTAGTTAAGCTAGCCAGTGCACTAGGACTGTTGCTATCCATACTGGTGAAATATTGGCTCATGATTTCTATGTGATCCCCTAGCTGCATGGACACGTGTTATCTCTGAGAATATAAATGCAGCATGGCAGCAACTACCACTTTCTGTTCACAGCCAAGAAAATAAAATCATGGTCAAGAAATGGCTCCAAGGCAGGGTGGTAATAAAACTACCAATGCTCATGTAGTAACGTTAAGAACACTCTGAGCAGCCCCAGATGATCTGTAGGAGACTGACTGGTCCTGAAGGAGATGTTTGTAGATAAATATGAGCAAATTTTATCTATGTGTCAAGTTGGCAGTAAGCAGACCAGGAGAGAAACAACAGGTAATTAAGATACACCCCTAGCTTAGGTGTTTTATTGAGAACCATTCTCATTTACTTCTGCTGTGTTACAAACCCTTTATTAATGCTCAGGAACAGAGTTTCTGTGTCTTGGGAATGTTGTGGTCTTAGTGTAAGAGAAGGATATTCAGCCTTGTCATCTCACAAAATGGCTTCCTTAGTCCAAGCTGGATAAAAATGGTTAAAGCCCAAGCTACCAGTGCTATGGACTCAGTGCCTTCTCTGCTGTGAAGTGGTGTTTGTTTGTCAGAGACAGACAGAACAGATATGGTTGATTCCAGGCTGACTAGGATGCACACAGTGAAACCTGTGCATTTGTCAGGAAAGGAATTTATGGGTTTTGTACAGACCATCTTGTTGGATTTACGCAGATCCAAGCCTTCAAATGGAGCTCTTATCTAGAAAGAAGGGCTTCAGTTGTAGTAGCCAATTATTATGGGTCATTGTGGTCCTGAGAGTTTTTTATTCTAAAAATCCTTTAGCTATTTACACTGATAGTGATGGTGAAAATCTAGAAAATTACCAGCTTCTGTTGGTAATCTTATATTCACTGGGACTCTCTTACATCCCAGCTCTGATGTGGGGTTTTTTTTGGTTTTTTTCAGCGTTCATACTCCCATTCCTAAAATGAGCTGCTAGTCAACCTCACTTAGGATTTACGTAAATCCTCCTTACAGCACACTTATTTCCTTTGTCTTCAGCATAACAGCAGTAAAAAAAAAAAAAAAAAAGAATACTCAAATGCTGTATAACAAACTCAATACCATCACATCACTAGCAATGCTTTAGGTTTTGCCCAGTTTATTCCAAGAAAGAAAAGGCTCAGACTTATTTTCTTTTGAGGAGAGATAAAATAAAAAGAATGTTTAAACACCACAGTGTCACCAGACCTCTAAAGGATATTCTTCCACCTCCACTGAAAGGCCAAGTCTCTGCTGGTGAGGTCTGACACAGGGCACAAGACTACTGGTCGTGTTGTGGTGTTTCTCTTCTGACTTTCACATCACTTTCTGTTGCCATCATTGTTGTGTAAAACCACTTTTTCAACATATTTTCATTCTGAAAATCTTAAAGCTGTCCTATAGTATGTTATTCACCATCACACAAGTATCATACATGGGTCTTTCCTCTCTTTAAGCCATATGGGAGGAATGAAATGCAAAGGAGAGAAACACTAGAATGGCAAGGGTTATATTCCCACAGACTTTGCAGTTTTTCTGACTGTTGTTGCAATCTGCCTCTAGGGAGCTCCAGGGAAAAAGATGCGTCTCTTGCTGTTGCTCTTTCGACCTCCAACACCGTTTTGTTGACCAATACAATATCTCTCAAAGGATGGCATGGCATTGCACCTGGTTTGGATCCTGAGAAAACCAGCTCTTTGTGTAAACAGACTTCATTTTCCCTTTGTCCTTTTAAGAAATGTCACAAATGATATATTTTTTTATAGTATTGTCTACTAGCCAGTGCCCTCCACTTTGTACAAACCACAATACAGAGAGTTATTAAGACTATTGAAGGAAAGCCTGTAATGTAATATCCTCTGCTCAGTTTCCTATTTTATACACTTTTGTATTCGACTGAGTAGATTAGGTAAAGTACAATAATTTATAAAGAAAGATTAATTTACAAAGAAACCTATTTTATTTTGTAGCTTCTCTGTTCATCTCTGTCATGGATCTGCTCCCTCCTACTGCAGTAGAAAAGATATATCCAAATTAATATTCTAAGCTGGAATTTTCAAAGCAGACTATGGCAGTGAAGTGTCCAAAAAGCACTGACATTCAATGGGAGCTAAGTCCTTAACCACTTTGAAAATTCTTAGCCAAAACCCATTAATACATACTTCAAAGAGATAATATTCACAATCCTAGGAGTCATTTTCCTAACAGCCTTTCATTCTTATTTCTAACAGGCCCTTGTTCCTTAGATCCATACCCCCTGTTGGGGTACTAACTCAAATTGCTTCCATGTCCTTTGTAATTCAGACCTTAGCTTTAGCTCTGACTTTTTTGAGGCATTAGTTTTTATATTTAATGACACAAAAATATCTGTGCCTAAAAGAGGCAAAGTGGAACTCTTTACTATTACCTTTCCATTTTCACCTTGTCTCCCCAGTCATTATGCCTCTTAAAAATGACCACAGGCACCAGTTTATCTAGCAATTTTGACTCCTCACTGTGAAGAATTAATTAATTCCCATGTTGAGCAACTTGCTTATGGTCACTTCTAATATTTTTGCAAAAAATGAATTCACCTCCACCAATCCAAAGCCCCATTTTGTCACCCTTTCCTTCTAAAACACAATTCTACAGTATTGGTAGCCTCTAGTTTGTGGCTTCTTATATTTTTTTACTTCAGTCATTTATACTAATCCTCCTTCATCCTGAGGAGACTTCATTGATTAAATATATCACCTAGAAAAGATGTGATCTGACCTATTTTTTGTAATTAGCCTTTCAAATAACACACTAGAACTCTGGTTTTAATTGTATCAACAGTCAAATGATGCTGTAGTAGCAAAACCTTTCTGAGAATATGTTACACTGTATTGACATCTTGTGGTTAGTTCATCATAGTGCAAAGTATGCATCCACACTAGTGTAAGCAAGAGGGATTGTAATATAAAACCTGTAGAAAGGATATTTTCATTTTAAATATCCAAAGTGAGTTGAAGCCTGATAAAGGGTGTTTAGATCAAACTTATTTTTAACTTTAAGTCCAATCCCAGTCCAAATTTAAGTATATATGTTCTTTAGTGCTAAACTGAGGGCCAAGACCTGTGTATTTCCCACTGTCACAGCAATTCATATCTTTGTGGAATCCAGCCTTGAAGGGAATGTCCTGAGCTTACCTCAGATGGCAGCATCTCCAACTGACATGTCATACCTCTGCCTCCATGCTAAACTTGCTGACATAAAGAAGGAACAGCTTTTTAAGCTATGGCAACTGCTCCCAAAATAGAATAAGATTTAAATTATATTTGCAGAAGGAAATGCAATTTTTGAAGTATGCATGTGAAATAACACTCTGGAAAGGTCAAATGGAATGAAGATATTGGATGCAAGCAGTCTTCTTTATTGCCTACCCAATGAAGATGAAATGGCATGATGCAGAAAGCCTATTTAAAACTAGAAAATGGGCTGTGACATAAACCAGAGATAGATCGCCTGCTCAATATGTAATCATTGTGTTTGAAACCATTTTTCATAGAATCATAGAATCAGCAGGTCGGAAAAGACCCACCAGATCATCAAGTTCAACCATTCCCACCAATCTCTAAACCGTCCCTCTCAGCGCCTCATCCACCCGTCCCTTAAACACCTCCAGGGAAGGTGACTCAACCATCTTCCTGGGCAACCTCTGCCAGTGCTCAATGAGCCTTTCTTTGAAAATTTTTTTCCTAATGTCAAGCCTGAACATCCCCTGGCAGAGCTTGAGGCCATTCCCTCTTGTTGCGTCCCCTATCACTTGGGAGAAGAGCACCCTCCTCTCTACAACTTCCTTTCAGGTAGTTGTAGAGAGCAATAATGTCATAGAATCATCCTGAGTAACACATACTACCACAAATATACAAAGGAAAGAAACTCCTGAAATGTTAATAAAGGGAAGGATTTGAAAAGGATTCAGACAAATCAGTTCTAAACAGTGGTCTGCCCAGTAGTCAGTGAATCACTGAGCCACATGTAATGATTTTTCAATTTACTTAAATGGAGTGACCAAGAAACACGCTCCAGACCACAGAGAAAGTCTAGGAAACTGGAAGAGATATCAAGGCAACACTAAACACAACTCAAGCTTTGTTTTTCTTTTTTATTCTTCCATTCCTTTTTCAACCTATTAAGATTCTATGAAATCTCTTAATTCTCTCTTAAATCCCTGCCTTCTTGCCCTTTGGGATCCAACCTCTTCCTTCCTACCGAGTGTTCTCACATCCCCTCTGCTCTGCTCCTCAGATAACTACAGGAGTGAGCACAGTGGCTGTCTGGATACAAGCCATCAGCCCAGCTCTCTCTGTACTGTGGTTTATGAAGTTCTTTCTATGAATGCTCACTGACTCATGAAAATGATAACAGATGTGAAAAATATGAGCTTCACCACCTGTTGCTAATGTAATGGCTTTAATTACTGGCAGACAGGTCGTATTATTTTGAGGTCTATTACAAAAGGAAGATTTTTTTTCCTCTGTGGGAGACTCTTGTTGAGGAACTTGTGGTTCCTCAAAGGCAAACAGCTACAAGGGACAACCCTGTGCAGTGAAACCCTCTGGTTCCTTACAAACTCATCCCTAACAGCGATTTCCACTTTTATCTTTCTCTGATGTATTAATTACTTCTTTGCCTAATTGACCTGATGAATTTATATCAGCTATATACTTTCAAACCATCCACAAATTGACCATTATGTCAGCAGCTGCTTTGCCCACAATGCTGTTATTTGCCCCTATGCTGGACGGTGCTTTTGCTACCTTCATTCACACCAAAAGGAAAGGGCAGGAAAACTCAAGCCATACTCATTCCAGGTACTCATTGTAACTGGGAAGATACCTGTGAGTACATCCTGTGTGGGCACTTCTTTCCAGCTATGGCCTTTTTGAGTTAAGTTGTTTCTACACAACTGTATATTTGAAAATTTCAGTATTGCTACTAATAAAGGTGAGACAACAGGTTTGATTGAGCACAAGTACATTTGAGCTAGATTTTATCCTCAGTACATGCTTCATTCTGGGAGAGTGGGAATTAACATTCTTATTTATAGTATGATGTCTGCTGAGCAACCACTGAGCTCAAGAGGTTAAACTGAACTTCTTGGTTAGATATTGACGTAGTAGTATCCATACAGAGAAGGTAGCGGGCAAGAAGGAAAAGGAAGAATCTGTATTCACTGCTGGGACACCTCTACCTAAGATCTGGACCTGTTTATAGAAAATTAGTTATCTTTTTCATCTGAAGACACATGGGCAGAGAGAGCAAAAGCTTTTTTCCTTTCTCATGATTTGTCTCTGGTTAGAAAAAAAAAAAGAAAAAAGCAACCACTGTGCCCACAAAAAAGAAAAAAAAAACCCAAAAACCCCTGTGCTTCCTTCATGGCTGTCACAGAACGCAGAAAAATCACTGACTATTGAGGATGGAACAACAACAGATACCAGCTTATTTCAAACCATGGTATCTGTACGGTTCCATGGTGATTATGTCACAGTAGCTGATTTGCACTCAGCTGCAAGCTAGTAAGAAGCACTGAGTGGGGATGATCCTACTACAAGAGTAACCAGAATCTCTCAGGGTATCAAGGTGAGGGTCCTGTAGTGTGCATACACTCACCTGGTGAAGTGAGGACATAGCCCTGAGGAGACGACCATTCTAGGTATCCCTGCCATGGGGAGGACCTCACATCACAGTCCCACTTCTTCAGGAGGACTCAAAACAGCCCCTGAGAGGGCTTCTTTTATGCCCAAGTTGGATTTTGGGCTTGTGGTCATATTTAGTCATGGTGGTACCTATTGGCTGGAGTGGTCTCTGAGGCAGTTCCAGGGTAGAGTCTGTAACACATCACAGATCCCCAGCACCATGACTTCCTCCCTCTTGGAGCAGATGTTCCTGCCACCATAGCAAGACAAAAAGTTTCAAGGAGCCATCTAGTGAAAGCCAAGGCAACCAACATGAGATGGACAACAGTAGGTTCAATTCTCCCACAGTGGAATACCACTGCATAGATAATTGTCTCAAGACTCCAATATAAATACACTACTGATTAAAAATACACTTGCTTAGTTAACTGAGAACTGCTGGAAGAGCAGTCAATGGCAGAAACCTGTGAGATGAAAAAGCCAAACAGGGACATAGCTTAAAGGCAGGACTAACGGCCTTGTCTTGGCAAGCAGGTGCTACAAGAGTCTGGATCTGGTGGGATAACTTACATGTTGAACCACAACACATATGCTGCTGAATTGTAACCAATTAAGAGCTGGAAAAAAGAGAGAAAACAAATTGAAGAATAGGAACAGGAAGGCATGATATAAAGAAGATGTAGTCTTCCTCTCACTTTTCTCTCATTTTTCACTCCAGTGCAAATTTTCTGTATAGAGTAGCGTAGATCATTTTCATTGCCATCATTTTCAGCTACACTGGAAGGTCATTTGTGCCATTGTTATAGACATTGTCTTGTTGCCTGCAGAATGCAGCTCAGCTTTTGCAGGTCTTTTTCCTAGTAAGCTCTTCATAGTCCCAGTTTTTGTAATGATAGGGCTATTATCAGTTGTATTTTGTACTGGGAAAAGGAAAAGAGGTAAATACAATAATTACACCTTCTGTGGTTGACCCCCCCTTGCAATGTCTAGGTTAAACTAAGGAGAAACACAATGCTTCAGATACTGTGCTGCAGCTGCTGGCTTCTCACTTCTGGGGAGTGAAAATGCAACAATGTGTAACACCGTTTTACCTAGCATTATCTTCAGCTAATGTTATTTTTTAAGCGTTATATTTTTGCACTGTAAAGACATATTTAGGAATGATCAGAAACAAATGTAACTACTCCTTAAGGAAGAGATTTAGGTTATTAAAAGGTCAGATTATTAAAAAAATATTCCCCAAGCAAAAGCATATTATCATGCAAACATTCTAACAGGAGGACTTGCTCGTATACTTGAGCACGTATGTGTTTAGAAATTTCTATTATTAATTTTAAGTTGTGCCTGCACATTATTTTGCTGTCACTGTTACAGCCTGCTTTGTTTTATTGATTTTTCCTGGTGATTATCATAGAGGAAGAGCATAAAAGATACTCCTCAGACCTGTATTTCTTCATGTGGCCATGCAGTGGCACAGGAGACCAGAATCACTACAGAACTGTGCTATGCATTTGGTGATTCTGAGGCAGAACTTTCCTCAGGTACAAGGGTTATGAGATTGACAAATGGATTCCCACGTACTTCAGTGCTTGTACTGATCCCTGTTGCCACAATGCCCCATGATGGCTGATGTTCACTCTGGTCTGAGGGACCCAAAGGCCCTGACCCAGGCCAGCAGCCTGTTTCCAGAGGACTTGTCTCAATGTGCCATTCCACTGGGGCAGCAGAGGGATGCATGCCTGTCAAAGCTGCTGCCCCTCATCTCTCTTCTTTCTCTTCCTGTACAGGTAGCTGATAGGCAGCATTATTTATGAAATGCCTCTCTATAGCTCCTGTATGAACTGTCTCCCCGTGGCTGCTGGTACTTTTTGCCCCTGGCAAGACAACAACTGCTCACATGGCTGAGCCTGTCTGACTTGCATGACTGAGTGCTTCTGCTAACCCATGTCTTGCTGCATTAGTGGTAGCTTTGGCAGGCCCATGAAGCCTAATACCTACTGTGGGAAATAGCAGTGATTTCTTTCCTTGACTAGGAAAAGCTCAGAGTGCACAGTGTGTGAATTTACAAGCTTTTCTGGTATTGCCTCTATTAATCAGGCTCCTGGGCTTCAAAAACCCATTTCAGACCTGGTAAGGAGAGGATGTCTGCAGGTCCTCACTGGTGGTCTTTGGTGCTCAGTGAAATCCTCCTCAGGGCACAACTTTGTTGTGTGTCAGATGAATGGAAAAAACTGTTTTATTTGGGTGGGGAGTTCAGTGTGATGAGGGCTGTGTCCCTTCCAGACATTCTCTAGACTGCAGTAGTTCTTTGACTGCAGCAGCCTGGCACACTTGCATGGCAGCCCTAATGAGGCCCTATGAGCATCTAATATAGGCAGATGAGTCCATTTTGTGCAGCCCATGCTGGGATAACAGTGCTTGCTCTACTCCAAGGAATGTTGCACCTCATACTTGGATCATTTCTACTGCAGGAACCATTTATTCCCTTGGCTATTCCCTGGCAGCACTGAGAAGGTAGAAGACCTGTCAGCCTGATTGGGGAAACTTAATAGCTTTGACTGGATTTTATTTCATGTTTTTATATCTCCTTTGGGTGAATGAAACAGGTCCCATTTTAGAACTAATTTTTGGTTTTGAAATTGAACTTCAATCCCATCTCTATAACTCTAAGCCCTAGAAGAGGCCTGAAACTGCAAGCCAAGTTTAAAGGAAAAAACCTGAAATGTCAGGTTGAATTCTGACCACTTCCACTGCCAATGCCACCCCTCCTGCCTCCCTCTTAAGCAACAGAAGACATACAAGAGTTCCTTTTGAAGGCACAGTTACATCTTATGCAGAGCATAGCACTAAACAAATAAGACTCCAGGCTTTCATTTGTTTATTGTGGTCCAAAGACTGATAAAAAGCATAACTACACAATTAATTGGTTCAAATTACCCTGAATGATAGTATCACTGCCAGAAACTTCTTCACGTGTCTGGGACTAAACCCTTCTCAGGATACCACACACATCCTGTACTGTGGAGCCCAGAATGACGACTATGAGCAGGGATAGAGCACACCCTCCAGATGGCGATAAATCCACATTTTTCTTCATTTTTTTTTCTCTAAATGGAAAGAAAATATAATGTTTGGGTTTCTGGGCAGCAAAGCTTGTGATTTAAAATTTATGTGCAAGCATTTGATTTCCTTACAGTTTTTATTTATAGTGACAACTATTCAGTATATAAATATACACCTATAGTTAAAAACATATGTCTTTGTATATATACATAGATACCCACACTTTCTTCTCTCTGTAGTCACGCAAGCTACATGTCTGCCTTTGCCTTTCTTAGGCAGAACTCTTGCAAATGAATAAAGAAGTCATCCTGATGGGAAGGAAAAAAGAGTGATGACAGCAGTTTAATTTCTAAATAGTTAATCCATCATGATTAACTACTGACATTGAAACAATTGTGTTTAGTCTCTGCTGGGTGTCTGATCCAGAGATGACCCCAGTCAGTGTTGCATGGGAAGACAGATTCAGATGGTGTGGAGATGGAGACTCCCATGGGTGGGTGGGGTTGTCTCTCTTCCCCAGTCATGCTCTGTGCTGTTTTTTTAGCCAGCTCCAGCGCAGGAGAGCAGGGAGGCAGGCTGAAGGGAAAACTAGTCGTGACAAGAAATGCAAAGGAGAGTCCTCCGTGCCTCTTGTTACTTGTAAAATATAAAAGGGTGAGCTGAAAACAGTTGTATCACTCAAAACCTGGTAAAGTTTAAATCAAATTGTGCCTGTACAGGGAACACATTGTCTTGGCTATCGCACTGCAGTGGATCTGGCATTTTTCCAATGCATTCCAGATTCTATAGCAATGCAAGATACATCAACTGCTGTTTAGATTAGAAAAAAAAAAAAGCCTGACAAAGCATTATTATTATGAGTTTACTACCTTGTATAAACTGAAAATAAATCATTAGCTGCATGCATGTTTTTCTCAGGATATCATTTGGCCTTTTACATGCCTTCTGGTGGACTGTTACCCACAGCACACTTGGGTTTACATTTGCTTTTCTGAATCTTAGGTTTCTGCAACACCTTTGGAAATGTTCTGATTCACCATCCCTATTGCACTTGCCAGTCAGTGGACAGCCAACACAACACAAGATGTTTCTTGTAGAATACGGTGCTTTGCTTTGATGAATTCATGAATTATGCAGCTGACCTAATATCTCCAAATATTAAAAGTGGAATTCCAGCTTGCACAGGTAAAGGAAAATCAATGGTTGAAAAAACCCAATTCAAAATAGCACCACAGAACCAAGATGAAATGAATTAATGTATAATTCAACAACATAACTAGGAGCAACATCTCTATTTTCTGATGTTTGATTTTTTTTTTCCTTTGAGCCTACTTTTTTATTATTGGAGACATGAATGGTAATTAAAAGCAACAGTGAATTATGAGGCCATTAGGAGCAGAGTATAAAAATTAAATCATCAATGTACTGTAATATATGTGACTGAGATCCTAAGGCATATTTAAAGCAAACACAGAAATTAATGTTATTTCCATGTCAGCCATTTTATTCAATATAAACCTCATTTGCTAAACATAGCTTTCCATGTTCCAGTTAATACTCAGTTAAAAATTAAGTTTGTGTTTCAAATCAATATATTAACTTTTGAGAGCCAAGTTGTTAGTGGCCTCAGGTGAAAAAACTACACTAAAGCTTGGCTAAAGGTTAGGATTTCATCCTGCAGAAGAAAGGGTGATGTGTTTTTGGTGGGCTTTCTGAAGTCAGAAGTTGTTTTTAAAAAGAAGTAGCATAGTCCATCCATGCAGCCCCTTTGGGAATCTGAAAGAATGATGTGCCTAGCTATCACAAAATCAAGACTTGATGTGTGTAAGAACTAATCAGCTGTTGTGCCTTGTGGAGATGAACTTGCTTTTAGGACTGCATAACATCTCAGATCCCCATCTTACATTAAACATAACAGTGAAGGCTTCTCTTTCCATTTTTCTTTTTCAAATCTGTTGGTCTGTTGTAATTCCATCATGTATATGATTTACAAAGAATGCGTCCCTTATAAAGTGCATTTAGCAACAGGAGCTAACAGAAATGAGTAATTAAATACCTAATTACTATTGCATAACTACTTTGAAACCCTACCATATTTCAACTTTATGTAAACCATTTGGGAAAGAGCCCTAAACATACTGTGAATTTCTTCAGAATCTAAAAGAACAAATATAAAGATGAAGATCCCACAGTGTTTTATTACTTTAATTGATGTAATTACTGTAAGAAACGCTGTAATTAGCCCACTTTCTGTTATTTACTTATGAAAAAACTCCATGAGTAGCACAGTGATATTTTTCTCAGGCCTTGACACCATCCATCAATAAAGACAAATTATTTTAATTACATAGAAGCATGGAGACAAGGGCAATTGCTAAATATCATCCCACCTCAATGGACAATCAGATAATTTTGTGTATATTGGTACAAACAGTATGGATATTTTCTTCCTTGAAATACCTTAACGCATAAAGAAAGAATATACTTATTTTGTGGGTCTTTTTTCTGTAAATATACAAAATGAACATAAAACCAAATGCTTGCTCTGTTTTGGCTAAGATTCAAACCCTAGGGGACAGGTTTATATACTGCTGGAGAGCATTTAGCATCAGAATGATTTAATTCATAGAGTCGCCATTTCTCACTTTTAATGAGTTACAAGAATAATACATTAAAAACAGATCTTTGCACTGTCACTGATTCCCACTAGGACAGGTAGACTGAATTTATGAAGAGACCAACATTCAACTTGCATCAAATGAACAAAAAGCAGCAGAAGTGAAAACCCTGTTGCATTACCTACAACATTCTCCCGTATATGCAACAACAGCAACAACTCCAAGTGATTGGCTAATCAGGCAAGGGTTGCAAATTATCACTAGAACAATCACTTTATTCTATTTTTCTTCTTTCTACTTTAAAAACAAAATTTGGTCAGTCTGCAGCCAGATAACAAGATCTAAATAATGTGGTGATTTCACAGAGAACAGAGTGCATACCAAAGTTAATGTTGCTAGTATTGGAACTGATTGTACCTTAACAGGTATAATGATAACATGTCTTTTTCATGGAGGGGATATTTTATCTCATATTGCTGTACAGCTTATGTTTTGAGGTTTTCACCTAAACATCTATTGAAAGGGGAAGCTAACAGATCAAACTGTTCCTTAGCGCAGAAGAGAAAGCATTGAGGACCAACAATAAAACCAAGGATGTCTACAAACCCAGGCAAGAAACTGATAAAAATCAGTGTCAGAGCAAAATAAAGACAACCATGGTTTAAACCATGTATCTTCTAGCTCAGGCGTCCTTCAGCTTCTGTCCTCAGGCACCCTGAGAAGAGGAAATAGGACTGGTTGACAAAAAAGAGTGGCTGGAGTTGGTTTTACAGAAATGCATTTGCTGTAAAGCATTGCTGCTCTTCCTTTCACAGAGCAGTCTCTTGGCTGTGATTGTTGCTTACTACATGAAAAATAATCTCCCTATTATTTAGAACTCTGGTTACTGTTTTCTGTACTTCTCATTCAGCTGTTGTTTCACCTACAAACTTTTTAAAGCATGCATGTCATCTTTTGTAGCTATTTGAAAAGATCCCTGTGTTGTAAGACCTAGGTGCACAAAAATATTCCTGCAATAACAAAATAAAACGACAAAACATAGATTTGAAGTCACAGAATGTTAAGGACAAATACAATAGCCTGAGCTATTTCCTTTTGTTTTCCTAGTTTTGATGCTCTCTGAGAGGTTGCCTGGGTGAGACTGAGAGCTGAACCTGAGCCAGTTACTAGCAGCTCTTTGGGATGTTTGTCTTATATAGATTCAATATGAGGCAACAATATATAACTTTTTATTTTATTTTCCTTAATTGTATGGGAGCCCTGGAGTTTCATAGTCTCAAACTGCTGGATTACTTCCGTCCTATAGGATTTGCCTAGATTAAGCCTTAATCACTCGGATTCAGCTTACTAGGTGCACTTCTAGTGACAAATTGGAGTTGTAGCTGATAACGTGGAATCAAGGAAACTGAAAAATATCTGCAGGGAGGTAACATGTAGGTAGGCATGCCTTTTTCATAATGTGTTCAATGCCTGGAGTTTTAGCCCGGAGAATCAGGATTGCAGGAGATGGAGTGATCAAGCCTATAAGAAGCTGAATCTGTCAGAAGGTGACCAAAGCATAGCTAAAAAGGGAAAAACCAATATTCTCATGACTTTGGTTAGCTGAAAGGAGAGGGAATGCTATGAAACTAATTTAAAATGCCAGAAGCAAATATATGTTTAAAGGTCTAAAGTCTGCACTGATCCTGAGACTACATGTTACTACTTTAACTGTTATTTCTAATAACACTACTGAAGAAGCACATAATCTAAGATGATATTAATGAATTTCCAGAAGGTCCTGCTGTCATATGGGATCTATGCTACATATTTAAAAAGCACCAGAACTTTTTCTAAAAGCATTAATTTGCTTATTGTTTCCTTTTGCTCACAACACTGTACCTTTTTTCTTTTTAATAATACTTTGTTTTCTCTCACTGATTCTTCTTCTTTTCCTGTCCTCACCTCTTGTTTATTAAGAGCCTTTGCGCTAATCTGACTCTAAGCAGTTCCATGTCTATTCATACAAAAAATTTTTTTTCACAGCAAGGGTCACTGGGCACTGGAACAGGCTGCCCAGGGAGGTGGTTGATTCACCTTCCCTGAAGGTGTTTAAGGCACGGGTGGACGAGGAGCTGAGGGCATGGTTTAGTGTTTGATAGGAATGGTTGGACTCGAGTATCCGGTGGGTCTCTTCCAACGTGGTTGTTCTACGATTCTATGATTCTATACTCTCAGTTGCCTTCCATGCCATACCCTTTGAAGCAAAGCATCATTGTATGCCTAGTACAACCCCACTGCTGCACTTTCTTTGCATTTTCTTTCTTTTTTTCTTTCTTTTTTTTTTTCCTTTTTAGAATATCAGTTATACACTTAAGCAAACCTTAATGGCTTTGGTGACAGGTTGCTCCTCATCAGATAGATAAGACCTTCAGAAGCAAAGCTTGATAATATTCCCTGGTTGTTTGCCATAGTGTCCAGGCAGAACAAAAGCACAGAGATTTAGGATAAAGTGTTTGCTCAAAAATAATTCCTGATTAAGTAAAAATAAGGAAAGTTCATTGTGTTTAATTTATAAATGTTATCCTGACATTGGAAACTTTGATCTCCTGCACAAATTATTCTACTGTTGTGAATGGCTTTCAGTAACAACAAATAGCTCTTCTGCTTTCAGGGACACTCTCTGAGATTATCAGATAGATGCTACTGGATAGCTGGAAATCCTGCCAAAATGCTGACCACACTGTGTACATCTTTTTAAATCACTAAATGTTAAGTCTGACAACAACCTGTAGACAACTCATTGCTGGCCTGGGCATCAGATTGCACCAACAGCTTATGTACAGGTAGTTTTGCAGGCTGCTTTCTTTAACTTGAATATTAATAGTTACAGAATAGGGGTATTTGTCATCGTAGCATCTCCTCTGACAATCTGACGAAGGAACAATTCTATAAATAAGACAGCTTCCATAGTTAGTTATTCAGGTCTTACAATAAACTGGTGAGTAATCGTGTTCCATAAAGAAAACCCATCTGAGGAAGCATTGCAAAGGTAGGTCAAGCAGCCCCAGTCTGAAGGGTGCTTCATGATGCTGAGCATTGTGGGAATTCTTCTTTAAAAGTTGCAGTTATCTAGATGTGAATTCATCAGCTAGTGCCTCTGCTTTTATATTATAATTAAAGATGTAGCTGTCTAATATCTAAAGGTAGCACAAGCACCACTGAAAGTTATTTGTTTGAAAACATAAATAACTTTTAAAGGTGAGGGCTGTGTAACCTATTCATAAGTAGTAAAGACTAACCCAAATATAGTCCATGGTCATTATGTTGTGTTGGAGATGACCACTAAAGTAACATTCATGTCGTCAATTGCTAGGTTAGCAAAACGGACATGTACCTCCACCCCCAAATCAATGTAACATAATGCAGATAATTCTCAGTGTATAATCCAAATTTATGGCAACCAGTCAACCACTCCTCTGTTTCATTTGTGGTCTTTACTAGCAAAATCCTACAGTGCACCCAATCTTAGAGTGTTTAAACTGAAAAACACTATTATTTTTAAGATATCTACAAACGGTGCCTTAAGAAGGGTCTATTCCAGACCTGGCAAAGTCCTGACTTGTCTAAACTGAGTTGTCTTAAAACCCACAACTTCGATTTATTATCTATCACTTGTAGCACAGACTATGGAATACAGCTCTACTGAAATGTTAATCAAGTAAGAATAGTTGTTTCCCTTAAAGACTTTGGCACAGTAGATTGGGGTGCAACTCACGTAAAGATCAAGCTAACAATAAAGACACAATGTCTGTATACAGGGAGTATGCATTTAGCTTCACTTGGATTACTCAGGAGAAGCGAAGAAAATGAAACAGGGCCCATCTGTTAACACTTGCTAATGAGACTCCACTTTTGAATCAGTCGTCATAAAGGACCAGACTGAAGGGCAGTAACACTAGGAAAAAAAGCAAACAAAACTTTTTTTTTTGCTAATAGTGCATTTTTCAATGAAATGTGGCATGGAATACATTGTGCCATGACCCTAGAAAAAGGGTGTGCACCCATTCTTGGAACTACATATACTACGAACTGTCATCCTTTTATGAAAATATTAACTGTTATTCCCAGAGTACATGGATTGATAGTACACCAGGACAGGTTTGGAACAGTTGGTCACATTACCAATTACAGTTACATAATTGTATGCTTTAAAAGTGTCTTTTTATGTAGTCTCTGTAACCATGAAATTAATGTGATACAAACACGTTAAATTTCATTCTTTTTAAAAGAACACTATGATAGATTTCTCCAAAGAACAGTATCCTGTATGTCCACAAAGATTACCATGGTTACAGTTAAAGAATTTTAGCATCACAACTGATTCAGGAAGAGAGTTGCCTAATTTAATTTTCTCTAGAGAAAATGACAATGGCTCCTAGATGTTTAAATTAGCCTGGTACTTCTGACCAGTAGTTTGCTATGTTTAATTAAACCCTAACTAAATTAATCTTACTGTATAGTACTGAACTAGTATGATGATGATTCTTCTCAAGTGAAGTTCATAGAATCATAGATCATAGAATCACCAGGTTGGAAGAGACCCACTGGATCACAGAGTCAAGATCATCGAGTTCAAGAAATGTCCACTCTTCTGCACTGGCATATTTACCTAAGTAATGAACAAACACATTCTTAGAAAGAAAGATGTAAACACAGACCAGAAGTACAAAAAAGCAGAAATTAGTGTCATGTCCAAATGTCATAAACTGTGAGGAGTCATTGAAGGACATTTTATTTTTACAAGCAGTGAAGGAACAAGTTAGTAAAAAGACTGGTCACAATTTAGGATTAAATGTATTACCCAAACTAGAAAATATTACTTCAGGAACACTCCCTCAAGAAGATCAGAAAGTGCAGGGTCTCTGAAGAAAAGAAGGATTCATAAAATATTAAAAAAATTGTCAAAGAACCCTGTCTCTATAAAATACTAGCACATACGAGAATTTCAGTAAGCCAAAAGCTCTCAGGGCTAGATGTAAGCTGACTACTTCCTACCATCCAGCTCAGGGTTTCTTGCTTTCTCAGGAGTGAAGAAATTTAAGAGAGTTCTTTCTCTAACCAGGAACAGGCATGAGGTCCACGACCTCACCCTGAGCTGCCTGAGACCAGACTACTGCCTGCCCCTCACTCCCAGCCTCAATATGCAGTGAGGTAGGGGAAAAAAAAAGAATTTCCAGAAGTTTGGAAGTGGGTCATGCTCTGCTTGTCTGCTGAGATTTTCAGCCTCTTGAAAAGCTGGATTAACACCCCAGGGATCCCATTTTCCACTTAATCAGAGAATTACTAGTTTGGAAAAGACGTACTGAATCATTGAGTCCAACCATTCCCATTAATTCCCATTAATCACTAAATCATGCCCCTCAGCACCTCATCCACCCATCTTTTAAACACCTCTAGGGAAGATGACTCAAGCACCAGCCTGGGCAGCCTCTGCCAGTGCCCTATGACCCTTTCTGTGAAAAAAAATTCCTGATGTCAAGCCTGAACCTGCCCTGGCAAAGCTTGAGGCCATTCCCTTTTGTCCTGTCCCCTGCCACTTGGGAGAAGAACCCATCTCCCTCCTCTCCACAACCTCCTTTCAGGTAATTGTAGAGAGCAATAAGGCTTTGTTGATATTTTATGTTCCCTTTGGCAGTGTGACACAGGCATCTCTGAGAACACTAAATCTGAAAATATAGAAAAATCTATTTAGCTATTAAGCACTTTACAGAAATTAATAATCCAATTAATACAGGTGCAGCTCCTGACAGACAGGACATCTTAAACCTCTCTTTGAACCTTCTAGTTAGTTGTGCTAAACATGAATTTTCTTTTCTCCAAAAGAAAAACCACACACAGCACTTGGTATTTTCAGGTGTGTTCAGGTATGTTCTTGTTGGAGCTTATGGGACCTACGTGAGACCATTAGCTCCCACACTGTAGTACTGAGACAAAGAGAAGCAAACATCAAATTAGCTCAAGGAAAAATAAAATAACAGAGCTTCCCTAGGGAATACACATCTTAAACATTAAAATTTTGAAGAAAGTAATGCTTGAGTTATCTTACAGATACTGAACAGATCTCTCCCTGGTTCAACTTTGTTATTGACATTGTAGTCAAAATAGGGCAGAAGCTGGTCTGGTGGTCATACAGGAAAAGAAAAGGTACCTAATGTGGTGATGGAGAACACAATGTACCACAGAGAAATAGACTGAGATATTAACTACTCCAATTGAAAAATCGAGGCTGCTACATGGGCTGTCTCTAACATGGGTATAAACTGAAACAGGTGAAGAAAAGTATTGAGCTGAGCATCAGTATTTCAAAATGGCCTTGAGGAGCAGCACTAATAATTCTCTGTTGCGGGGTGTCCTTCCCCATGCATTGTTCAAATATATTTAAAACTGAAACAAAGTCATTTGGAGGAATCTGGAAGATTAATTGCATATTGCAGCATACTTAGTCTGATGCTATAGAGCATCTGGGGAAAAGGCTGTTGGAGAAAAGTCTGTCAGAGAAAACTGTCTTCAGAAATGCTCACCAAAATCCATGCCTAGTGTCCCTCTCTACGTTGCTGCAGATTTCTATTGTTACTAGATTTACAGGGCCAGGTTCTCACAAAGGAGTAGACAATCTTTAAAGGTCCTTTCCAACACAAACCATGCAGTGATTTTATGAGAAAATATCAGATGGGGTTTAAATCATAGATAGAAATATAATATCAAACTTGAGGTCAAACTCCTTCTCTCTGCAATGGTGGGGTTTGGATCAACTCCTTACTCTTACTGCAACATGCTATGCCAGTTGTGTATGGGCATCATGCAGAGCAGGCATAGCAGTTAGTCCTTATATGACTGACAACACAAAATTATCAAAATAAGTTTTAAAATCTTTTCTGAGTAGCTGTTGCATTCTTTTTCTTGTGCAACACTTACTGAGCTATGACAAAAAACTATGCTACAGAAACAATGTTCTCCAACTGTATTTATCTATGTGCTGATAACAGATTAACTACAGGGTCTCAGCCCTTATAACCTAATATCTATACAGTGACTTCAGTGCTTAAAAAAGGACTGTGACTTGCTGTAAATCTAGCTTTGCAACATCACAACTTGGAAAATATGAAATTATATTATATTTTAATTTTAGACGTAAAATTCCTTTTTAAAAATCACATCTCATCTTGCAACACAACACAAGGCCTGCGAAGGAAATGTGTTCAACAAAAAAAGAAAAAAACTTTTAAAGTCAGCATTACTGTCAGGAAAATTGTCACTCGTGGCAGTAGGTACTTCTTTCTCCCCTAGAAAGAGCTCTAAACCATCCTATGTTATGGTTATAACACCTCCCCTTCCTCTTTGGTTAGCTGCTCAGTATCTGGAACATCACAAAATACATGCATCTTACAAAATGGCTGTTGCCATGGAGACTTCATATATTTAATTGGAGAAGAAATAGCTGAATAAGCTTTCCTTTCACCAGCCCACAAAAGGTGCATTGAGAGCCTTAACTCAAGGAATGCTTCTCATTTGATGCCCTTGTCCTTCCTGGTTTAGTTTTGTTGTACATTCACAAAGCAAACGTTCCCACTTATTTTTCTATCAGTTCTGTCTCGAACAGAAAAAGTTTTAGGAAATACAGAATGAGGATTTTCACTTAAGATGAGAATGGCGGCTTTTATATGTTTCTTGTTACAGTAGCATTAACAGCAGAGTGGGCTGCATTTTGTGCTTTAACCAGAAGAAACTGGTACCCTGAGACACATATCAATATTGCAACTGCTGAAAAAAAAAAAATTAAAAAAGTCTGTACTCTTCAGCTGAGATCAGTTATTCTCCCTTTCAGTGTCTGATCTGGGACTGATCTGTTGAGTCTGAGATGAGTGAAGATACTGCTTTTTAAAGACAGCTCAACAGCTATTTCTCATTTACACACAGGTAGAGATAGAATAGTTGGGTTGAAGTTAAATCATAGAATCATAGAATAACCAGGTTGGAAAAGACCCACCGGATCCTTGAGTCCAACCATTCCTATCAAACACTAAACCATGCCCCTCAGCACCTCGACCACCCATGCCTTAAACACCTCCAGGGAAGGTGAATCAACCACCTCCCTGGGCAGCCTGTTCCAGTGCCCAATGAACCCTCAGCTCCAGGGTATTTTGTTTTGGGGAACAGAAGTCTGTGCATGTTTAACTTTTGCAAGAAGAGAAGTGCAAATTAACTGGAACCATCAGCTGTGTTTATGTTTCCATTTTTTAAAACCTGAGTCAGTTAAACCCCTTCTTCGATTTTTTCGTGTTCAAGTTTCAGATATATTCCCGAAGTAATCTTTAGAAAACAAAGTGATGTTTCTTTTATAAGCTTCAGACAAAGTTCTATTTCCTGACAACCTTTTCACATTAGGCAACGTAGAGCTCTATGTCTACCCTAAACAGCAGTTTTCCCTGTTAGAATACTGATAATTGCAGAAGGGTTTGGACAACAGAAAATTCAGCTCAACAATAGCAGAATGACATTAAGAGGTCTGTGCTGCAAAATCCCGAACACTGAACATAGCAAGTTACTCCAGCCCTGATCGAGGCTCTGGATAGTGGCTAATAGGGTACAGTCAGGGATTAGCCATATGGTCAAGCCTGATGGCCAAATGTTCTACCATTTGCTTTAATATTGTTTCTGAATTTCCTTAACAAATTACTACAAAATTAAAAGGACATCTTGATGTAGCAAAACACAAATTTAATCAGTGGGTTGGTAGATTGGCCTCACTGCTATTTTCATTTTCTGGATATATTTTTTTCAAAACCATCAGTAATTCTAAAGAAAAAATGGTATTTATATAAAACATAAACTCAGTGTACTTACAAATATTCAAAAATACCTAAAAGGAATCCACAGGTTGCACAGAAGTAGAATATTCACTTGGTGATTCCTTCATCATCTTTTTAGTTAAATTTGAACCATCTATTTAATTACACAATGTTTAACAAAAAAGAAAAAAACAGTTCTATAAGATTTAACTAATGTGTATTGTATCAGAAGGTGGATCAAAGCTCCTAGATATGCTTTTATGTCCTGGAAACAACCACCTGTCTTTCTGCAGAAAATGACAATTCTAGAATTGATGCCTCAATGTAGATCAAGATACAGCAAGCATTGAAATTAATGGAGAGTCTTGGAAGCAACTGCAAGGATGTAGAGATGCTGAAACTTTTACATGGCTTTACTCATAAAGGACTCAGTAACTAAGTCAGTTTGGCAGTTGCTCTGGTGCTGTATCAGTGGTAATAAAGCTTTAAATACTAAAAAAAAAAAAAAAGAGTATCAATGTAGCATGATGGCTGCCCTTTAGAGGGGCTTTAACAATGATTATAAAATCATTGTCTTATCCACTAAGATCACGTCCTCACATGAAACTTGTGGGTCTCAAACAGTTTTGAAATGGAAGGAAATGACACAACATGGGAACTTGCTCAGGGAAGACAAGGCTGGAGGTACTTATCACATGGTGAAACTTTCCAGTCAGAAAATATTCCTCCAGAATAGAAAAACACACTTCTGTATTTTAAGGATTTCTGAGACCTGCATACATTCAGTATGGAAGCAAGGGTACCACTGCATTAAATACTATGTTAAATTCTGCCAGACTCTCTCACAATGTGTCCAAAAGAATAATTACTTTCATCATTTACTTTTAAGAAATCAACAATTCAAACAAGTGGGAATTATTCTTTCCACTGTACCATCATGGTAACTGTCGATGTGTCTGGACAAACACGGGATTAAAGGATAATTAATGTAAATAAAAATGTGAATTGAATAAGAAGAATATATTAGCTATTCTGCATGGATTTTGTGAGCAGTTTCATTTATTTTTCATGCACGGGCCCTAGTGTCTGTGTGGGTTTTTCTGTATCTAAGAGTTAAACTGCAGTGTGTAAACACTGGAGATTCATCCTATGGTTCTCTGCAGATTTCTCAGAGCAGATACACTCCACACGAGTCTATGAAAAAAGGAAAACTTAAAATAAGTCTGACTTCACAGCAGTGTTTCAAGCAGATTTATAGGGCAGCAGGGGAAAGGGGTATTTTTGTTGTTTTTCTGATTAAACCAAATAAATTAAATGCTCTAAATCTATTCTACTGTTTTGGTATCTCTTTCTACAGTTTTTGCCATTTGTTTTCAAGATTTATTCTTTTTGATTTGATAGCTTATGCATTTCAGTGACTCTGAAGGACAAATTTAGTAATGTTTGGATCATTTACCCAGTTTAAGTAACCTACAATTTTGTAGAAAAGGAATATAAAAATCGACCATGTGTTCTGCAGCTCAGATTCCTCTCCAGAGCCAGTGGGTCTTTGCTGAACCCTTTCCCCTGGGCTCTCTGCTGTTGCCTCTAGGGGACAAGTGCTGAGCTGTCATTTCCTCTACCTAAAATGGGATGTTGATTTGCATTTTAAAATATGCGTAGTAAAAACTGTACCAGCTACCAAAAAAAAAAAAAAGGAAAAAGCAACTCAGCCTTGTGTAGCAATGTTAATTCCTAATTAAGGCAAATTTGAATGGTGTAGAAGGCAGGTTTAAAGGACTGCAGTTACAGAACGATTTCCAGGTTCTACTTTAAGTTTCAATTTCAGATGTTAAGTGTTTTGCATTATTTTAACAATTTAGGTAGTCCTTCTAGCTCCAAGTGAATCTATTCTTGCATTTAAATCTCTGGATGAATCAGGCCCTTAATCTGCATATATTAAGCAGATTGCATTATGTATATAGAAACTCTCAGGACTTGCACTATTTTCTCTTGTGGTAATATTTGAGTTAAGTCAATGTCAACAAGACCGGCAGCTTAATACATGTGTAAGACACAAAGCTTTATGATTCATGCAGTGCAGCACAAAAATATGTTTCTGTAGCAACAGAAATTAATTTAAGCTGCGAATGTAACAATATTTGGGAATAAGGGTTCTGAAAGATTATTTCTCAATATAGGTGGGGTTTCTGTTTTATCTGACTTTCCTGTAAATTTACCAATTATATCTGCATTAATAGTTTCACAGTATTTTATATTGCCAGATAAAATTGACTTTAATGAACTGTCACTAAGAATATTGTCATTATACTTAGTTAAAATGTTTTTAAAAGGCCCTTTGTAATGCACAAACAGACAAGGTGTATTTTATTTATTCATTTGTTTGTTTGTTTGTTTTAGGATGGATTTAGTGGGCTATCTGGACCTCTGCCATGAATCTTGGGGTTTGGCTACAATCTGAAACATTTAATCCATTTGTGGCATGGTGCAGAAAGTTTCTCTACTAGTCTTAGAGTATTTTTTATCTGATCTCAGTGAGAAAAGGTTTGTTTTAGAAGAATCGTTCCATTTAACAGCAGAAACCTGACCCTAGAAAGCTGGAACCTGTGAACCATGTCTTTGTTTTGCTTTACAATGCTCCACTTATTTCAGTCCCTTGATAAGAAACTTGGAATCCAAGGAACAATTTTTACATGGTTGATAATCAAAGAGACTCAATTTTCTTTACTTCTTAAAAGCTGAAGAAAAAATGTTATTCTAAATCAAAGGACTTATCAAAACTCTCCCTACTGTGAATTATGTAGGTTCACTGAAGTCCTGTCTGAAACAGTCACAATCTTATCATCACTGAGTTTTGGAACAAGTCAATGATACTGTGTATGTTATGAGAAAATTTATTTATTTGTATTAAGAAATGCTTATTTCTGCTTACATAAACATGAAATCTACTACTGCTGATTTGAATAAAGACCTCTACAGTTGACCTCTACACAAATATAAAGCAATTAACAAAGCATTTAAACTTCACAATTTTTTACATCCTGTTGTTATTTGGGCATGCTTTTTATCCACTATCAAACAACCATAAGTAAAAACTTCTGATAATAATAAAAAAACCTGCATTTATTGAAATGTTTCACTTCTACTCCACTTAATTTTGCCCACTTTTCCTTCTTGCACATTTATATGATGCAAAGGATATAGCTGGGAACTTCAGTGAGCCATTGCTCAAGAAGTCAAATTTGTATTTGGAAAGTTTCTGCATCCTGAACTACAGAACCCAGCAGGCAGAGTTCCTCTTGTGGGGGCAAATAGCAGTAGTTTAGCTCTTATCCATGTAAAATTACATTTGCAAAGAAGACATTGCATTTCAAAGCTACTTCTTAATAAATAAAGCAAATGAAAGTCAGCTAATGAGATACTGCAAACCCAAGGAAAATACATATACATAATTAAGGAGCCCAATTACTGTGAATGAGAAGGTGGTGCTAGAAATTCAATCATACAATAGATCAGATATTTCCTTAGTTGCACTTTAAGGTCAGACCACCAGGACTGCAGTTGCTGTATTTGCCAAACTCCCAGGCAAGCAACACCTTTCAAATAACACAGTCCTTCCCTTGTTTCAATACTGTCTATATTGTCTTTCTCAGTCAAACTAGTCAAAATCCTTATCCCTCTCTATTGTCTCTGTTTTGTTTCCAACTCTGCAAAACACATTGCTGGAGGCCCCTAGGCTGCTGAAACAGAAACAGTTCCTGAACAGTGCAAGCCGAAACTAAAGCACTTGCTCCTAAGTAACAAGAAACAACAGGGAACAGAGAGGCTGATTAACATCTATACACACTTCCTACCTTGTTTGAGTTGAACTTAGCATGAAGGATCTTATTTTTCTTTCATAGAAGTGTAAGGGGATAGTGAACAGCATTTATAGCTGATAATGTTTTTGGGCTTTTATATATTGATTTTTCTTTGTGGTCTTTGTGAGTTGTGTAGGAACAGATATTTCCTTCCACTAGAATGTTTCCTTCACAGTCTAAAGATATGTTGTCTCTCTTTATACATATCTATAAGAGCCCTTGCCACAGCATCTAGGTGCTTGGGGGTTAAGAATAATTTTTAAATTCAAATAAACATTAATGTATTGGCCCAACTTAGGCCCTGATACACTGTGTGTTTGCATGAAGTCACGATTTTCCAGATGCTGTTTCTATCAGATATTACAGTGGAAAATGTTTACCCACAAATTAACACTGACATTGCTCTGGCAGTGACTTGGGCAATAAAAGTCAGGACATAAAGTACATGGTGTCAATCTTTGGACTATTTGGTGCTGCAGGAATCAAAATGAGGTGAGCTCAGCATGGGGTTTTACATAGATCCAGTTTTACCCCACTGCTTCCAGTGCAGAGTTCTAGTAGTACTCCCTGCTAGGAAAAAAACCCACCAAATTAGTAGAGCAATCATAGCTCATTTTAATAAGATAGATCCTGTCCTTTGCCTGCTGGGAAATCCTCCTCCTCCTCAGCAGACTTTTGTTGAATTCCATTTGAAAATAACAATGTCTGTACAACACAGAGACTTATGTACAACTTCAAAAGAAATTAGTTGTATTGAATGCCTGCAGATCACACCAACACTACATATTCCCTCTCTTCATAGTTCCATGTGTTTCTTGCTCTACATATTCTAGTGCTATGTGCTGCTATATGCAGCAGAGAATGTGCTCAATATATGGGCAAGTATTCAGAAATCCATATTCAGAAACCTATAGTTAAACCTATACTATTTCCTTGGATCTGTAGGATCTTTTGGTTTAGTAGTATCTTTGCAGGTGAAATATTACTGGTTTTGAATTAGGTAAGGCAGAAAAGGACCAGTGACTTTAAAAAGAAAATCCATAAAGACCTGTGTGAGCGAGCTGTGGATTGCCATAACAATAACTTACTGTTCAACATAGCTGTTAGGTGAGCTGTAAATCCATGAGGGGTGATAGCTGGAAATATGCTTCAGTTTCCATTATTGTTGGCTTTAATCTAGTGTGTGGTTGTTTTAGACTAATTTCTATTCCACTTGTTTATCTGAGAAAGAGTCAGAATAGTAGAAAACAAAAACATAGGTTTAAACTGTAGCATTAGAAAACTGCTGTGAAATGAAACCCACATTTTAAGATCAAAATGGAAAAAGCTAATTACTTCTAGTTGTGATGTCTTTTTCTGGTTTTCATTTCAATAAATGAATGAAAATTCATCAAGAACTACAAAACTACATTAAAGGTCTGATAGATCTTTGAAATGCAGAAAAATAGGTATACGGTATAGAGTGGTGTAGAATATTAAGGATATAATTGCAGCTATTTAATATGATCAGAATTTTTTGACTGAATTCAAGGAAACTATAGCTAACAAATTATGGTATTGCTTCAGCAAAGGTTTATTAATCTAACACATTTTCCCTCTTTTTTTGACATCCTTTGCAGTTGGATATGTTTTTTAACACTATTTTCTGTAGGTTGGATATTTTTTTAAAGTCTGATACCACTTTTGCTAACAGAATACTTCAAAATGTGTAGGGGTAGATTTTCTTGCAGTGTTTGGCTGCAGAATGGGGCAACTTCATAACGTTTCTTTTCACTATAGAGTGAACTGAAGCCAGACACTAGGTTATTTCACTTTGGTGAGGTTAACTTCAGTAGAAGATTATACAGTAAGTATACATGAGTTACATGAGTAACCTCATGACGGTTCAAGTGCTACATCTCTCCTTATGTTTTAACAAAATTTCTATCATATGCCCTTTCCCCTTTAATTGATAAAGAAAGGGCTGATGCTTTATGGGAATGGTAGAAGGGGAGCTGTAGGAGACAGTGGAGGATTAAAGACATTCAACTAGTATCTGTCTTTGGCTAGTCATGGAAATAGCTGACAGTGCCGATTCCAAATCCAGCCTTCCCTGTAGCAGTAAATTCAAATGAAAAATGTCACTAGAGTACTCAAATTAATGGCTTTTGAGTGTATAAAGACCTTGAGTTAAAAGGCTTTGAAATATCACTCAAGGTAACCTAGCAGTAAAGAGAAATCCATGCTACCAGAGAAAAACGTATCTCCAAAGGTATCCTGAATGCTTGCATTGGTTTTGTTCTTCATGCATTTGCTGCCTGTTTTCTATTGACTTCTCATGAAATCTGATTAACACAGATGTTTTTACTCAGAACTCAGGCACAAGGGTCCCACAGCAGTGGGATATCTTCAAAATGGTGTTAAAGAAAAAACTGACCAAAATAAGTTCCATCCATCTCCATACCCTACATTTCTGTTACCTAGCAAAGATAAGTGGTCGTTGATTTTTGCTAACATCAGTATCGAATATTAATGAGTTACATTTAAGTGTGATAAAACCAGAGTTAAATATTTACCTTTGAGGCAACAAATTCCACTCACAGTTTGGCAACTGTGACTATAACAAAGAATTATTTTGCAATAAAAATGCACCACATTCTTCATTCTAGATGCAATATAATTTGCCTGGAGCTATAGCAGCTTCAGGATAAGAGGACAACCTCTGAGTTCAAAGAATAGATAAACGTGTAAAGATATAAAGTGAATCCAAGCTGGTTTAGAGCCAGTCAGTGCAAGGTTTTCATAGAACAGCACGTGCCAAGTTAATATAAATTAAAGAGAAAACTGGTAATGCCAGCAAGTCCTTTCTTCCCTTCATAGGTCTCCTTTTCCAGCTAAAATACATAGGAACAAGGTATTCATTCTTTACCTGAGATCTCCACAGCTGAGATTATATTTTGTAAGTTTATTACGACAGTAATTAGCAGAGACATTGGCTGTAAGCTGAATGACAGTGGCCATTATTTGTGAAGTTGTTTATACTTCTCAAGATGATTTTCAGTGTGGTCCTGTGCTCCTCAGTACTCAAGCCTTTTGAACATCAAGTGAAATAACTGCCATAGAAAGGAGCCTTTGATATAAGGAAAAATGAAATACATGCTTCTCAAAGGTCAAGGAATATGTTTCAACCCTTGACTCACTTTTGCATTTCAACGCTGCTTTGCATACTTCACAGCAATTTGCTTCACACAGGTCTGGCTGTTACTACAAGGACAGGCACAGTCAAAATAGCTTAGCAATAACATGTATTATTAACTCCATCCTTTCTCTTCTTCACAAATTTCTTGAAAGTATCCATAAATGTGCTTGCTGTACATAACTGCCACAGAAAAGAAATATTAAGAGTTTTCAGGTTCTTAACCACTCCAGCTTGATGGCTCATTGGCCTGTGTAGTTATTTTTGTGAGCTTATGTGGATGTACTATTTTTGCCTCAGGATACTGAGTGGACAGCTCACATGTTTGAAGCAGGCAACTAGTTACATTCCTGTCCCTTGTCCTTTCCTGAGGTTAAGAAGAGAGAGGCTAATAGGATACAAACAGGCTTTGGGCATTAGATAAAGACTATTTTTACTTGCAGTTTGCTGTACTTTTAACACTTTTTAAACATGGAAACACTAATCCACTTTTGATTTGACAAGCGTATTGCCTTGCAAATGAGTTATAACTGTCACTATCATCCTCTGTTTCTTTCTTACTTCTGTCTTTTTTCCTAATGGAAGTGGCAGAGTCAAGAGTCTTAGTGTGCATCCATTAAAAATGTTAAACAAAACATTTTGTCTGTCCTCTTCATGGTAGAAAATGAGTTAAAAAATAAAAGCAACCAAATGGAAGCAGAAGGTGATTAGTCCATCTTTCATTCTCTAAAAAAAACCTGATCTTCTACATCTTTCTATATAACATGGAAGGTTCTGGAAGTTTGCATGTGACTATATTTCTTGCAAAACATTAACTGTTTATAGTTTATTTTAAACTTGGTGGGTTTGTTCCTACCTCATCCACCCCTCTGAAATGGAGACATTGCAGATTAAAAAAGAAAACTTGGCATAATAAGGTTTATTCAGCACACATTATTTCTTCCTGCTGTCAGCTGGAATTAAATTGACTGCCACAGGAGAGCATTGAGAGGAAAATGTGCTCTATATGGCCTTCTAAATTTGGAAAATATGCATCCTTCCTTCCGTACAGATGCAGAGAGTCTTAACAATTCAGAGAGCAAGGTATGTCAACATCACATGCTTTCCTTGGAACAGCCTGTTCTCTCATCTGTTTCACACACACACAGAAGACTCTAATCCACTGCTTGCCTGAGATGCCCTCTTGTTTGTGTCTCATTTAATTTTCTGTGGACTATCAAGAGCTTATTATTCATTTAATGAGTGGAGATGAGTGGGCTTTACATGAAATGGCAGCATTATTGGATTAGTAGCAGCATCCATTCTTTGGATGGCATCAGCAGTGTAAGATCCTTCACTACCAAATGCTGAGTTTATGAGGGACAATGTCTGCTTATCTACATCTGCTTCCAGATGCAGAGCCTTCAGTCACCTTCAGCCTGCCTCAGGCTGTATTTTCATCCTCTCCCCTTCTTTGTGCAGAAGAGTGGTTTTCCATTATAATAAAAAACTTAGATATGAAATAACTCAGTGCTGCATTGAGCGGAGATCACTGTCAAAATGTGATAATGCCAACATTGTCAGATCACTTTGTTCTTACATATTACATGCAAGTCTCTACACTGATACCCTAGCTGGTGCAGAAAATACTTTGACAGTGTGCAAACACTGTTCAGCAATGCACAAAACTGCTATTTTATCAACAACTTTAGCCACCAACCCAGAACACAACATAGGCTATTATGGAGAAAGTTAACCCGATTCCAGCCACTCCCTGTGCACTCAAACTGCATGACTTTTACAATGGCTGCTCAGATCCACAATTTTTATGCTCAGAGAATAGCCAGGATCACTTCTTCTACTCTAGTAAAATATAAATCTTAAAAAAACCTTTGAAATAAATCAAAACCACTGCCATAACTCCATTTCAAAGCTAAAGAGAAAGCAGACTTAATTTCTCTAGAGACATACAAATACTAGTAATTTGCAAGTAGAGGCTTCCCCAGCATGTCTGCCAAAGTAGGAGTGTGAAGGACAAAGTGAGTAACAGTTGTAACTGGATGAATTAACACAGATTGATTTCCTGAAGTTATTCAGAAAAAGGAATTAAGGCAGACAAGATGCCGTCCAATTCTGGGAGACTACCCAGGGTGAAGTTCTTGCATAAACACGTATCTGCAGACGTGGACCTCTCACCTGCTTTCAGACTTCCACTCTCTCTAGCCTCTATTTCTACCTTCCCACCTTTTTGGGCACTCCAACCCACTTTCAGCCTCTCTTTTTTTGATGCCTCTGTCCCATTTTCAGCTCCCACCCCATTTCCACTCTATCTTATTTTGGGACTCCAATGACTTTTCATCCTATTACCTCTCATCTCTACTTTATTTCCAGCTTCACACAAAGACTCAGTGACCCACACATTTCAACTGGTACTTTTTTTCCCAGCCTCCCATTTCCTTTCAGCCTCCCAAAATCTTCCAGCCTCTACTTTATTGTCAGGCATTTTGACCAACCACCCACTTTAGCCTTCACTTTATTTCTAGATCTCCCACCCTCTTTCGGCCTCCCACCCATTTTAGACTAATTGATTTCTGGTCTCGCATCACATTTTGGTCCCCAATCCTCTTTCAGTCACAGGCTTAGAGGCATTGGAGGCCAAAAGTGGGTGGGATTCTGGAAATTTTTTATTTAATGTTACCTTTAAAAACCCATTTAGTCCCTGGGTGCTCTTCTGAATATAGAAAACCGCTTTGGTGGTCATCACTAACCAGTGGGTTACTGATGCCTTTATCGTGACAGTAACAGCCTGAAACCTCTCAGTCAACACAGTTTACCAACAGTCTGTTCCAAATAAGTCAGAAGCCTGACAAAACCAGGAACCAGCACCTTTCTCTTCCACTGAAAACAACCTGTCTGCACTCAGTTGTACTTCTGTGTATTGGTCTTGTATCTGATACCTAGAAGTGGGAATAGTAAGTGTCAGCAGGGTTCCATGGTCTGTGCTGACCACTCAGTTGTAGATGTTTTATTGTAACTTTTATTTCTTCAATATACTGACTCTCAAACATGTTGAAATTTCTGCAATAGCTTCAAGGAATCTTGGAAATAGTGTTCCTCTTGCTTAGATAAGTACAGCAATAAGAAAAATCACAAGGCTTATTTTATGTTCATCTTCAATATAGAAGGGTATTTCTGATTTAAAAAATATTTTTATATCCCTGATTTCAAAAGGCCCCAGGTGACAACCAGTTATTTAAAAAAAAAGAGAGAAAATCCTCAAAAGCTGCACATAAGGATACACAAGATTAGCACGTTATGATCAAGTTTCTATAACTACAGAGTTTGTGATGATTTCTTCAATTTTCTCACCATGATGTTGTCTCTTGCATCTAACTGGAAATTGTGAAGCCAGATTTCTGTTTAAATAGATTGCAGGTGAACACACACAAGAGAGCCCTCATTTTAGTCATTAAACGTAATTCATCTGATGCTTATATGAACCTGTTTCTGCCAGTACAAAACACTCACAATTTTAAAGTGAAACACAGACCTTTTCCTCCTTTGAGGGCTAATCTAATAGCCAAGGGCAATTGCAGTCCACTTTAAAAAATGGTTTGTACTCTCAACATTGATGAAAAAGTCACATAACAGATATAAATTGGATTTCTCATTTCACTACTCTCTCACAAGAATCAGAAATCAATTTCTCTCACTAGGCCAAATTCTACTATTTTGAATGAAGAATTTGTGTTTAGCTCAATGCGAATGCTATGTGATAAAGTCTGTAAAATTTAGTCTTATTTATTTTATTTTTTTTTCTCTCTCATCTCCAGCACTGTGAATTCCAAACTTTTTGTCAGTGTTAACTTGTTGAGGAATTGCTACCTCAATGTATGATATATAAATCTAGAATGACTTTGATGGAGGAAATTTGAAAACCTGATTTTATACCACTGAGGTCAAAGGAAACTTTGTTATGAAGAGCAGTAAGTGCGAGAGCAAGACAAAAATCTTCTCTGAGACACGCAAGCCTTTGAGAAACCCTTCAAATAGGTCAGAGACATGACTTCTCCCTTAAAGATGTTTAAATGAGTAGCATTTACAAAGAATGTTTGAGTACAAAGTGTTTTGATCATCACCCAGCCTTCATCAAAGTTACATTATTTAAGCAAGAGAAATTTTCTTCCAATTTACAAATTTTCCCATTCACAACCAGGAGATCTTAGTGGATTGTTTACAATCCCCCTGTAGAATTGCTATGTGCAGTGTCCCAGAGCTCACTCTAGAAATCAAATATGAGCAGAAAAGATAGATGCTGGTAAAGAGTGTAATAAGGAACTTTCCCTCCCTCCTTGCCCTGACCACTCTTCCGCAACAGGAGGGACATCAGGTGCTACTGATACTACTCTTCAAATACAAACCTTAAAGATTTTGATATCTTTCTCACTGCTGCAGAGCCAAGAGGCACTAGCAGGAGAGTTTCATCAGAGCCCCCTCAGACCATGCAGACAGGACTGGCAAGACTCCTCTGCACTCCACCTCACATTCTCTAAACTGTGATGCCCAAGAATCAGAAGAACGATAAAAGTCATCAGCATCTTTTTAAAAGCAGCTGCTTTAATCTTCACTAATTTCTTTGGCATATTGAGGGATTTTGTAGGTCTGTCATCTTTGCAATCTGCTTGTCAGATATTTAGGGTCACAGTGGCTGTTTTCCTTCAAAACCTGCATAGAGCTTATCACAACAGTAATCTGGCACACAGATAGGTAGGACTGAGTAGAGAAAGGTCACTGGACCCCGAGGAAAGGTGCTGGAGCACAGATGAAACTGTTTGAAAACCTGTCCTAGAAGGCTACAGTCTGGATAGGATGATGGCGTGGGTGCATTAATGTGATACCAAGTAACTCAACAATGGAAATTAATCATTTGGAAATGACAAAGCATGCTGTAAATGTCCTGATATGAAGAAAGTGTCCCTTTTTTTACTGTAAAAGCTGATGTTCTATGCAATTGGTATTTTGGGTTGGTGCTAATATATGTCTTATTTTTACTTAATCTAAATGTTTATTATTATCAAAATTAATCACGTGAATTTTTGCTATTTGCCTTAGTAAAAAAAAAGAATCAAGGTGTAGAAATAAATGCACATTTCATTTTCTGCAGAGTGCAAAAGCCAATCAAAAAAAGATTGGTTACAACAAAATAGTAAGCTTGATGCAAAAAGACAAGGAAATTTTAAAATTTTCTACATACATCAACAACATTCTTCCTTTGACTTTAGATTTCTGCTTTCATTCTAAGGTCTCTTTCCATGCTATGTTTTTCTTACCTCTCAGTCTTGGTGATATGGGAAAAGAAGTAATGAATAATAGCAATTTTGATAAGGATATTAAGCTATATGTCTCAGCCTCAAGCAGATCTCTAATAATTGAAGACAAATGACATAATAGGGAAAAAAAAATCTTTTAGCTGCAGAAAATAAATTTGCTTTTGAAAATCACCATGAATTTCTTTTTTCCTAGGATTGATCTAGTAGGACTAACAGATTTCTGTTTTAATCAATCATAGCTGTGCTTTCCTATGAAGCATCTTATTAGCTGACAAGTGGTAGGGATTTATGAGAGAGACTTAGAGAAAGACAGGTAGGCAAAGAAAGATTAAGAAAAAGATAAAAGATGATGCCATTCTCATAAGGTTAAAAGATTTTTGGTTTTAGGAATCTTCATAGTACTGGTAGGGAAATGGAAGCAGAGTACTCAGGTCACATGCAAAAAAGAAGCTTCTACCCTCTAATTGCTCATAAGAACTCAAATGTTCTGCAATCAGAGTAAATTGACAGCCTCAGCAGTAAATTGAATGCTTCACCTGTAAATTGCAGATGTTTGTAAGAGCATTAGCACATTCAAGACTTAGGTGAGTCAAAATTCAGAGCTCTAAACTGACTCTGCAGCTTGGCTTTCATCAAATCCAGTTATTTCATTCTTAGAACAACAACAACAACAAAAAAATTATCTTTAGTTTTAATTTAGTAATAGAGAGTTTGGGTTATAAAAATGATTAGCCCACATTTTTGATCAGGTCAGAGAATTGCCTCCTATCTTCTACTGTTCCAGTCTGCAAGTGAGCTGAGGGTTTCCACGGGAAAAGCATTTAAAATTAATTTACAAAAGATGACTGGAATAGGCAACAGATTTCACGGAACTGTGAAAGGAAATTTAGTGAGCCTTCTGGCCAAGTTTTATTCATCAACTTTCTAGTCTCTATTTGGTCCTATTAAAATCCACAAGGATTATCAATAGGGTCAGTGTAATTGAAGTATGATACAAATTTAATACTCCTTTTTGTTCATGGCATAGCTATTACATGTTTTGCCTGTACCCTAAAAAGGGCAAGTAATAGTTCTTCAACAAAAACTAAAAGATTCCAACATCAACCAACCAAACCACTGGTTTGCTAGATTTTCTATGTTGTCCTCCTTTCTGTAATAATATAATGTGAAAATGTTTCTAGAAGGGAAAGGAGAGCTTTGGAATATTTAAGGATTCTTAGTAGAGAAGTAAAACTGCACAGAATGATCATCTAGTAGTGTAATTATTCACAAAAATACTATTAAAAGACAGCACTGAACACTCACAGTGCGCAAGGAGACTCGGTTATATGCTTTCAGAACTTCTGGGTCAAAAGAGTATTGTTATCCTCAGCAATTATTAGAGGTGATCATTTAGTCCTCTTGATAAATTTGTTAATGGTCTAAATCACTCTGTCAATGGAGTTACCTGGTGTCAAAGTGATTAAAGTCAAAATTTACACTGTTATTTACTACTGTAAATGAAAAAAAAAGAATTGGGAAAATATCCTCACATAAGAAGATCGTTTCAAGGAAATAAAAGATTTAGCCAAAATTATTAAGACTATTAAGGTCTAAAACAAACCTAGAAACACAGAAAAATCTCATATTCAGCATATCTACTACCATTACAAAACTGTTTTTCTTAATAATGAATAAATGTTTTAGAGATCATTATACATTCCTTAAATCTACATATATTCCCTTCAGGCTTTTTGAAGAAGGTTATCTTACTTTTTAATGTTCATATGAGTAAAGAATTGAAGGCCTGTGCCTTGTCACAAAACAAGATTGAAGCTAGATAATAAATAATTCCTTGTACCTGGATAGATTGTCTTTCTCCTTTAGATTCTTAAACATGATTTTTGTTCATTTTTATTTCTCAAATAGGGTGTTAGGAATTCTGACCTTTCTTGGAAATAGTGGTGTTGATTTCAGTGACAGCTTATGTGACCAGCATTTCGACAGAATCTAAAAAGTCTCACTCAAGATCAGAATCTACATTTTGCAGAGTAAATTAAATGAATAGCTAACTCATAAATATTCACCAAGAAATTTATTTAAATGAATTTCAGGCAATGAGTTTCTAATGAACCATTCCTTGACTTGATTCTCCTTGAGCTCAATAGCTAACCTGATCAGATCAGATTTTAGATGACTGAAACTTTAATCAAAAACCTAAAATCATAAAATAAAACTGATTTCCAGCTCCATATATAAAACCACAGATGTTGCAGTTTGTAGGATACAGGAAATAGTGGAGTCAGTGACAATTAAAACTGCACAGACTGGTGGATAAAATTCTTACCCATTTATTTATTCAATTTCCCATTTGGAAGTTTTCTGTCAAGCCTTTGAAAAGAAGTCTATTTAGGACGTTTCAATAAATACGGGTGAACAGCTTCTGAAAAGATGCAAAGTTTGATTGCTGATTTAGTTGTAGCTTTTCCTTCAATAATTATTTGTAAGAAATAAATAAACTGATCTAACATTTAAATGCAAGAATAGTTTCCCAGGTCCGAAGTTCTATTGCCTCAGTAAGATCAGACAAAGATAATTAAATGTGCAATTTGCCACAGCTACTGTGAAGAACGACAGTATTTTGAAATTACTATTTGAAGCAGTTTCTGATGTTGCAACATTTCTTCTCAGTAGGTAAAGAATTATTTCTTCCTCTTCCCATTTACTTGCCTATTTTTGTTTACGTAATGTAAAAAAAACTCCCACTCCAACAAAATAAAGAACAACAATCCTAACAAAAGAAGACTCTCCGGCATCTCTGCTGAAAATCACAGAATCACAGAACCATCAGGTTGGAAGAGACCCATCGGATCATCGAGTCCAACCATTCCCATCAAACACTAAACCATGTCCCTCAGGACCTCGTCCACTTGTGCCTTAAACACCTCCAGGGAAGGTGAATCAACCACCTCCCTGGGCAGCATATTCCAATGCCTAATGACCCTTTCCGTAAAAAACTTCCTCCTAATCTCTAACCTAAATCTCCCCTGGCGGAGCTTGAGGTCATTCCCCCTCGTCCTGTCCCCTGTCACTTGGGAGAAGAAGCCAGCTCCCTCCTCTCCACAACCTCC
>WAAB01020636.1:0-75025 GCA_013389865.1 Piaya cayana | reverse complement strand
CCTACCCTCCAGCAGATCGACACTTCCACCCAGCTTAGTGTCATCTGCAAACTTGCTAAGGGTGCACTCAATGCCTTCATCCAGGTCATTGATGAAGACATTGAACAGGGCTGGACCCAACACTGATCCCTGGGGAACCCCACTTGTGACTGGCCTCCAGTTGGATTTAACATCATTTACCACCACTCTCTGGGCCCAGCCAGCCAACCAGTTTTCCACCCAGGAGATTGTGCGCCTGTCCAGGCCGGAGGCTGACAGTTTCTGTAGCAGAATGCTGTGAGAAACTGTGTCAAAGGCTTTGCTGAAGTCCAGGAAGGCACATCCACAGCCTTTCCTTCATCCAGCAACCGAGTCACTGTGAAGGTGACCAGGTTAGTTTGGCAGGACCTGCCTTTTGTAAACCCATGTTGCCTGGGCCTGATCACCCGGTTCTCTTGCATGTGCTTCATGACAGCACTCAAGATCACCTGCTCCATGACTTTCCCTGGCACTGAGGTCAGGTTGACAGGCCTGTAGTTCCCCGGGTCCTCCCTAGAATGTCAATATGAACCCATTACAAAACACAAAGCAATAATGTAAATTTCCTCATGGCTTGAGAATTAAAATTATTGAGGAAAGACTATTGTTTCCTCCTTAAGCAGAAAAGGTTTCAAACCATTTAGAATAGAAAAATGCTCAAAGCAGAGTTATAATTTTAGCAGTTCACATAAACATGGTAAATAGGCACAAAACTCTATAAAAAAACATTTTGTAGGAAGATTCTTCCCTTAGATACCACACTAAAATAAACTGCATCTTTCTTCCTTCACATTATCTGACTTTCTGAAGTAAAGCACTGCCAAACTTTTCCTGTGAGGACATGAGGTTCAGCATCTACCTTTTGTAAAGTCCCTTGGAACCAGCAGTCTACTGGGGAAAATATCGTCACACTGAGAGATGATCCATACAGGTTTATAGACATTTCACTCCCAGGAGCTTTGGTACAAGTAACATTGGGAAAATTTGAGGTATTTGTCAGCATACCCTAAATAAACTGGCTTGTTACATTTAAGGACCCCAATATTATACAGCCTGTGCTTAATGAAATGAAACAAAAGATAATGCTGATGGTTCCAGAAACAATTGTTGGAAAATCAAGAGTTTTCCAGCAGAATTCAAAAAAAAGTACTCATACAGAAGATGTTTCTAACTTGGGACTCAACTTTTGTTGTCGGCTATACTCAAAGTTGCAGAGATCAGAGCTTCTCCCAGCTCTGCAGCCAGCAGATCAAAGCAACCCCTGATGTCAGGTTGTACAGCTGTAGAGCTCTCAGCACAAACTGCTCAGCAGCCGAAGAAACTCTCAGCCTATTTCCACTGATGTTGGAACTGATCTCCAGTTATCCACCTCTTTGGCTCTAACACATGACGAGACACTTAGTTAAAGGTGTTATTTATAATATGGTTAGCAGTGAAATAGTAAGTATGACATTAAAGGTCACTGACATCTATGTCTATTGAAATAAATGAGATGGGTCCTGCAGATGTGGAGTGAAGAGGCACTTAGTGTCATGCTGAACAGTTGATTACCTGGCTAGACTGAATGAAAAAGCCTTCCGTCCCTGGCCTCCAAGTGATGCTGCCCATCCTGCTCCAGAAGGTTGGGGTTTTTTTTTAAATCAAAGAGGAGCAGACAAGCTGGAGCAGTAGGCTGCTATCACCAATCAGTGTGGGAGCACCTTGTCTGGGAAAAACAGTTGTGATTCTGCTCACAGCTTTCTGGACCAAACTTAACAGTTGTGGTGCACTCTTTGTAAATATTAAGCACAAGGGAACCCCAAAATCAACAAACAAGAATGGGAAATAACAAGTTAAGAGAAGAGGTAGATGTATACCAAATGGCTCAGTCATCATGCAGAAAAGCTGCATTTGTTTTCCCTTTGTATTTTAGTGTGCAGATATAAATGAGAGCTGTTACTGAGCAGGGCTCTTGTCAAAGCATTCTCCTAGCTCCATTTCCATCTTCTGTATCTATTTCCAGTGTATATTAAAATAACTTGAGTTCATTTGCAACCTCAGCTCTGATCTCTAACTACTGTTATTTTCATGCCTAAAAATAATTCAAGTTTATTTATGGCATTGTTTTGACTACCAAACTGCTGATGTCAACCAATATCATAAAAAGAGAATCAATGACCAGGCTTAGATTATTTTCAACCACAGACAAAAAGGTTTGACAAGGCTAATGATAAATCAGGATAATTCTGCTAGAGAGCCTCAAGGAATGTGCTGACATTTCAATTTTATTAAGAAATAATAAACAGTCTCTAGCAATAATACATATTCACATGACAGTTGTGCTATAGCAAGTGTGCATATGTTTTTTCTCACCAACTCACTTGGATGTAAAGCATTCAGACCTCATACTTCCACAGTTTAATTGGGATGGATATCAAAAGCTATGGTGCCATCCCAGACTGGTTGAAGTCTAAATTGGTCCTATGTCTTCATCTTTTGTGTAGCCATCAAAACCTCTTAGAAATTAATTTCTTTTAAGATATGAAACTACCTCAAAAATTTAGTGGCTACATTTGGAAATTCATTCTGGAAATTAGTAGTTTCATTTTCTATAGGGAATATTATTCATTCTTCTTTTAAATTCTTTATTATTTTAATTTTAATAGTTTAGTTTTAACGCAGGACTTTTGTCTTTCTTTGTCATAGCTGGAAATATAGAGCATTTTTCCAATTAAATCAGTGTATTGTGGCTGATTCATCCCTGACTCATTTTGCTGAAGTTCTTAAATATATCCAGACAATCAGGCCTCACTTCAAGCAATTTATTTTCTTTTTTTCTTGTAGGAAGAAATCTCTTTACTACTGGCACTGCACTATGTAGGCTGAAAATAAAGCACAATAAAATTCCACTGCTCAGTTCCTTTTGAGAGCCTGACTAAAGTCAAACATGAGAATTATCCAAGTGTGTAACAAGAAAGCCCAGGTGTTTCTCCTGGAGGCCCTACAACAGTGACTTCCATTTGTGCAGTACCTTTATGATCCATTACACTCATCTGAAGATTCTGTATTGTCTTTAACATGAAAAAAAATAATAAAGGCTCTGCAGGTACCTTTGAAACATATTTTTTTTCTAAAGAGTTATGTTCTAAGATAGTTTGAAAATACTACTGTTTTCATTTTTTTAATGAGAAATGCTAAAGGCAGGATCTGAATCAGAGCCACAATATCTCCAGACAAGATCACAAACTGCATCCTCCATTATATGAATATATTTACAACCACAGAATTGCTGCTCAGTTCCTCTGTGCCTTCCTCTTGAGACTGTCTGACTGGAAAAGGAGGAAGGTTCCTTCACAGCTAATATTTACAATTTGTATTTAAGATAATGCCATAAAAAGTTTAGGTAACAGTTTGTGTTAGTTCTGCAAAGTAGAGTCTATCTCCAGTATCAGTTTTTTAAAATCCTAGTGGAAGGTAATCTTTCCATCAAAGAAACTCCAAATCTCTCCTAGCAAAAAAAAAATTCCTAATTCAGGTTGTTTGCTGAGTTTGTACATGGACCCACAAAGAAATACAGAGTACAATTGAATTTATAGAATTTTTTTCTTGCTTTTAACAATTCCCTGTTTCTTCACATCTACACATCAATGGCTGATCCTATGCTACTAAAATAAGCTTGAATACATGTATATCAGTGAGCTAAAGAGTAAATGTGTATTGAAGATTAGGCTACATAGCAGTTCTCCAGCTTAACATACAAGAAATGTTCATAACAGGGAGAAATACTTTAATAGCACTAAAAAACCTTAATCATCTTGCAGATATGAAACCCTTGTCTAAAATTTGAAATGGATTTGCTAAGTTTAACCCAATGCTCTCAGTGTAGAGTAACTGAGGGAGGATCCGCAGAGTTGTTATTCATTAAGTCTTTGTGTCAACCTCAATCTTTTACAACTAAAATCTGCTATTAACTCATTTTTTTCAATTCCCTAATTCTGAAGGAGCAGAGCAATTTACATGAAAATACTTACTTTTAATGTGCTTTTCATGAAATGTCTATCAAGGTCAAGCACTATAATTTGAAGAGTAGTTCATTATAATACCTTTGATTTTATGCAGTTTAGAAACATTATTTTAAAAATTCTACAAACCTGCATTAATTGCACTGAATTTTCAACTACTCTTATTGCTTTCTTCTTGTTAAGACCTAAATAAACTCTGGAAATTCCCTCTGGACACTTCTATTCAGCACATATGAGATTGCTGTCATTCCTTGGTATATGTCACTCCCAAAAGCCAAATGCCTGAAGCAACATTAGCTGCTTCTCTGGAAACAGGCACATTGCGTTTTTCAGGCATCTTTGCAACTGCAGAGCAAGGCACAGTAGTAAGGGCAGAGCTGCCAGGCAAAGCAGCCAAGCTGCTGTGCTGGCACCAGTGAAACAGTGCACAGCTCTCTTTTACTCTGCTGGCAAAGGGTCTCCATCATAAGCACTTTCAAAAGATTTGAACAAACAGAAGTGAGAACAAGAGCACTTTTAGTGTGGAACACCCTAACAGCTCTTTATCATGTAATCTCATACCACTCATTTGTATCATGCATATGCTGGAAGCCTGTAGTGTAGTAGCTCTTTACTCAATAAAGGTTGTCTTCTGGAGAGCCAGGCAGAAGCCACGTTCACCCCTCAGCTTCTGAGCAGCCCCCCCCAAAAATGCACTCGCATACCCCCTACCCTCCAATAACTCTCCCTTCCTGGGAGACAGGACCCAAATCGAAGTGTTTGGGTTTATTTTATTTGACCTCAAGCAGAAGCCATCAAGAGAGAAAATAGCAACAAAGAATTCCTGATAAATATTTTTAATTCATGCTTGAAGCAGTTTTACTTTCTTTCCCTAGTCCAAACCCTACCTGAGACTGCACATCCAGCAAGAAACAACTAATCAAATGTTACAACAAGGACCTGATTCAGTTAAAAGCATCCCTCATAATCTACACTTGTGTAAGGGATACATCCTCCAGCTAGGATGAGGCTTCTATCCCAGGTCAGGCTAGAAACAGGGGTCACAGGATAAAGAGCAATAGGAACAGCAAACCTTGTGTATCTGACACTTAAACCATGAGAACAAGCTCATTCAGGCAGCCCCAGAGTAACATTTACTGACATTTGTACTTAGCTTGTGCACATACTAGGAAAAACTGTTGTGTAAATTCTTAGTATGTGCGCATTAAAAGTGCTTTTTACGTGCAAGTGGACTTTGAACTGGACCAGAGCATGGTAGCACCCAAGACAGAACATTCTGTCCAGTTGTAGCCTTGAGCACGCACTTAACCCAGAGTACAGGAACTGCATGCTATTCACATTTAATACTCTTTCCAACCTCAGGTATTTCAGCTGAGGGATACTCTGCACTCACTGCAGTCACTATGCATTCAGCACCCCTCAGTACTTACCATTTCTGTGAAGTTATTGTGGGGGACAGAGTTCACAATGTCTTACCTTATTGCTCTCTACAACTACCTGAAGGGAGGTTGTGGAGAGGAGGGAGCTGGGCTCTTCTCCCAAGTGACAGGGGACAGGACAAGAGGGAATGGCCTCAAGCTCCACCAGGGGAGGTTCAGGCTCGACGCAATGAAAAAAATCTTCACTGAAAGGGTCATTAGGCAATGGAACAGGCTGCCCAGGGAAGTGGTTGATTCACCTTCCCTGGAGGTGTTTAAGGTGCGGGTGGATGAGGTACTGGGGGACATGGTTTAGAGATTGGTGGGAATGGTTGGACTCGAGATCTGGTGGGTCTCTTCCAAACTGGTGATTCTATGATTCTATGATCTACCCTTTTTTGCAGGAAGACCTAGCCCTTTCTAGGCTGTTTGCTACCAGTTTCATATCTTACTCCCCAGTTTTTCTATTAGAAGAGAGAGATGACGTTTGTCCCTTTGCCATGTCTTCAGGTCAGCCCTGTCTTATTTAGATGTTCTTCATACAGAAAATTAATTATCTTCCATTTTCTCTGGGTTTTTCCCTTTCTAATCTGTATTTTTTTAGATGAGCAAACGATGCTCAAGATCAAACAAACCTTGGCCTCATACAGCAAGGAAAAAAAAAAAGAGGTTCTCTATTCCTGTCTCAGGATCATCAGCATTTGGTTTCATTTTGAACACTGCTGAGCAATGGGATGTTTTTATTGAATTATCACAGCCTGAAGATCTCATTCCTGAGGATTCCACTATCGGGAATTTCTGGCTTGTTGCACAGTGAAAACAGGATTTGTTTAGCTTCTCTGTAGGGACTTCTTTTCTAACTACAGCCTTTCTGCCATGCTCATCTTGGCCCTACAGTCTTTTTGGCAGGCTACCTGTGCCTGATGTGCTCAAAGGTTTATTCTTATTCTGGACTATTTTTGTTTGCATTTCCCCTGAGTGTTGGGTTGTGGGGATTTTTGACCTGCATTTTTGGGTTGAGATGAGGTAATAAAATGGTGATGCTACAGCATTCCACAAGCACTGAATTTCCTCAGGCCTGAAATCCATACTCCTCTTTGCAAAGTCATATTTAAGGCTGAGTGACGTGTGTTTATATATATTCAGACACCTACTAGAAAGCCTCACTGTTTTTGAGGATGTACACTTGTGTATGAAGGCTCCTTTTCTTCTTTTTATTTTTGATGGTTTGTAGTAGATATGCTCCTTTAGTAGTAGATCTAGAAAGATCTTTTTCTTTTTATGCAGCACTTGTATTTTTCACTTATTGTTTAAAATCTATATTATACATCATGAATGCTGTCATTAGGGAGGATCTGCCACAAGCAGCTGACTGCAGTTTTTCCTTGTACTCGGCTCTCTGCTTGCTCAGCAAAAGGAAGTCAAATATGAGAGTCCATGGGAAATTAGGAGCCAATTACGCTTGCCCCCATCTCCTGTCCTGAGGCTGTAGCAGGTTTTCAGTGCCTCTCCTCAAGCTGCTGCACTGACTTGCTGTCTAGCCTACCCCAGTTTTATGCCATATCTTGCTTCCCAGTTCTCTGTCACTCGCCATGCAGCGTCTGTTTTGCTCCTATAACTGTTGCAGTTCATAACTTCTTGCAATGAATGGTTTACAAAAAGGAGTCAGTAATTTTTATCCCCGTGTTTAATGCATGCATTTAATTGCCTACTATACTAAAAAACAGTCCTGCAAGTACACAGGAGAAATCCTGTCAGAGTAATGAATAATTGTCCTCCAGCTTGACAAATGATTGATTGTTCCTTACTTTCATTTATTTCCTGGCCTTCTCCTTAGTGGACGTTCTGCAATAAAGAAAAATCAGATTTTTTTTTCTAAATAGTCACTAACTGCATGCACAAATGTTCTTTAGTATCTTGGTTCAACCCACCTACTACTACTTGGAAAGCTGTGCTGTGCCTGTGGCAGAAACATTGCACACAATACATTAATCATCAGGGAAGATGGTGCTAAGCCACTAGGTAATAGCTTTACTAATATCTGTGTCTTTAAAGTCCAGAAAACAACAACTGAACTTTAACAATCTCATTAAAATATAGTTTTCCTAAGAGAGTATACTATTCAAATGTATAAGAGCACATTGATTAAAAATGTACAGATTACCATAAAATACACAAAGCTAAGGCTGACAGTAGCTCATCAATTTAGGGTTACTTACAGTGCAAAAATGAGCATGCACAGAGGTTTCACATTGGTGTGCACCCAGGAGAAGCTCCAGTCGCTCGGGGTCAGACCCACTAGTAAGAAAGGCCAGGGGTTCAAGCAAAGTTACAAACCCCGTGAGGCTGGACCCAACCGCTGACCAAGGTTGTATTTTCGCTGCAGAAGACACAAGCACCTCCATCTGGAAAGGTACCACCTAGCAGGGGCTGTTCTAACCCACTGTATGTAGGAAACACAAGTCTGGTGCATACTGTTACTTTCTCCTCATTTTTTTCCAGATGTACTTTTTCCTCTCCATAGTTTCTTGTTGCTGCCTTATGCTCTGACATGTCTATCATTCCTCATGGATATGATTACTCTGGTTTATTACATTAATTTCTGATATATTTGCAAAACATGGAAAAGCCTATTGTATTCATCTGTACAGTCATATTTAATGTAATTATTTGAAGAAACAGTTTCCATTCCATGATCTAACATCTTCCTCAGACAAAAAATTAATGGCATTTCTTGTCCATTTATCATTTCATGTTAGACATAATCGTAAGCCTCTACAGACTTAAATAACACAACAAATTTTACATGTAAATGCAATATCTATAATTAATTAAGACTGGATATACTTGAACAGAAAAATGTGGGTGGATGAGAGAAAGAATCATGAATAAACTATCATTTCTTTTGACAAAAAGCCACTTTTTTCATATTTTGGTCATTTAGATTAATGGCATAGAAAATTCCCTTACACTTCCTTTTCATATGTTATGACTTCAGACAGACACTTGGCTTGTTACTAACAAGAAAAGGGAAACAAATTTTGAGCCATAAAACTGTAATCTTATAACTGAGTTCACATAAAGGAGAGTAAAGAATCAACGACGCTCCATCACTAGAAAACCAGCGATGGGAAAATATCCCTTTTTGGAAAAGTACTACTTCAAATTTTGTTTTCAGTGACATGAATTACAGCATTGAGCAGTTCAAGTTCAGACACACAGAGTTCAGAGATAATTCCCAAAACGTCAAATGGTAACTATTGTGTTCAAAATGGTAAGCACTGAGTTGTTGCCTTCAATCTGACTGAAAAGGTGCTTCACAGTCTAGACACTCCTTGAAAACCACTCAAGACTTTTATCCTTATTTCAGCCCAACATCTGAAAGTAAGCTATTAATTCACTCAGTGGCAAAATTTCAAGAGTGCTGATTTAAGTAATTTAATTTCTTAAAGACAAAAAAAAGAGAAATGAGTTCTTCAGCGAGTCAGTATAATTGTTGAGGATGTTGCATACAAAGCTACAGGATTTCAGTCATGCAAAGTAGCTTGTGATGAAGAAAGACAAAGGAAGGAGTTTTCTGGTCCAGTATAAACACAAAAGCAAGTCTAATATCATGACAATCTCAAATATCTAGAAACGCAAGACAGTCTTCAAATGGAGACTTCCATTTAAATACAAGGCTAAACCATTGGTTATGCTACAGCTTTTACTTGGGTGGTGCTTTTTCAGTATGCCCTACAGTCATTCCAGGGAACTGCTGCCCCAGAACCATGTCCACAGTTTTTACTCTTATTCTGAATATGGGTTCTACATTTGTAAAACATGGATTATGCCACACTTCTTTATACAGCATTCAGAAATGAATCTGTAGCTAGAACAGGGAGTAGCACCACAGAAAGGACATTAATAACCAGCAATTTTTTTCTTCACATCAGGGTTGGTATTATCACTAGTAAATGGGCCACAAATAGAAAAATGAGGAGTTAAAGTGCTAATAGCTTTGCTGATTTTGTGACTTAATGAAGCAGGAGACCTACGAAAGCATAGTACATTTGTGCTTGATTATGATAATGAATAATATAATATATTATACACACAGAAGGACCAGTTTAGAGTTTCATACAGATGGCCTGACTTTGGGGAACTTGATTTTAAAACGTTAATAATATGATATAACTTATGCGGGGTTGATGCTGCATGTTTCTTCCTCTGTATGAGAAAAGGAAGATCCATGAACATACTGACATTGGATGAACTACATTGCAGTGAACACAGGACTTTCTGGAGTGACAAAGGAGAGTTGAATCTACCTGTTTATGGAAACTGTGAAGACTTCTGGCTAGAGAAACCGCACCACAACTTCTCTGCAGCCCCATGACCCTTTCTTTTTCTATGGTGAGACAGAAACAACAGAAACTGAATGTTCTAAGACTAATATCTCATGGAGATTGTTGGGAAACATAATACAATGAGCTCCAAGTGCCCTGGCAGGGTGAAGCTGGGTAAAGTCACAAAGAGTGGTAATGACTCTGTTGTTTTATGTTAATAAAGTAACCTGAAGTTCGGGGGCAAGGATTTGCAACCTAGCAACAATGTTATGTGGGTTGGGCAGTGGCCAAGGAAGACTTGTTAGTAGGGCAGAGGTGACCAATCAATGTTTACCTCATGTTTGGCCTGCTTGGTCTGTATAAGCAGTGAGTTAACCCATAATAAAGGACTTCATCTGAAATCATATTGATTTGTTGTGAGGTTCATTTTACTCCAGCTGCTATTAGAGGTTTTTATGCAAGCATAGGATGTGGCCCAGGCAGTGCCTTCTGTATTGTTTTTCAGTACAGATGTCAACCCACATGGGCCTTCACTCTGCTCATCCAGTTGTTTACCATTTGCACAAAGCATATATGCACAGAACCCACAAATATCTGGGTGCTTCCAGAAAAGGAATAAATAATAGAGAATAAATAAGGCATATGAATTTTCAAAAATCTTTCACCCTAGCTGGTGTAAGATTACCAAACCTCCCAAGATTTCTGTCCTGAGTATGTTCGTTATAGATTCGAAACTACTTTTAACAAATTAGCTAGGAAATGACCTGAGATCCTGCTTCAGTCCTTTCCAGTGAATAAAACATAAAGCCAGTTCTAAGGCATTTGAACAAAATGTACAGAAATTTCAGTAAGCCAGTTACTTCAAGAAAAAAAAAAAAGAAATATTCCTTCAGTTCTTGGAAGAAAGAAGCTCACTACCTGGTTTGGAAATTACTTTTCTTCTCCCACAAAATATATGTAATCTCAAAACTAGTTTTGCATGGTTAAAATCAAAGTTATTTATCTTGTGCTGCCTTTCTCCTGTTGAGTTTTATTTCTCATTGCTTAGTACTGATCATCAGCAAAAGTTTATGAGTACGTACAGCACTCCTGTTGATGATATTGAATATTAAATCAACTTCAGGCCATAACAAATAGGGCTCAGACTATTTTTTCTAATCAATCACTAACAAAACAAAATGTTCTCTGCTTTCCATTTCCTTCCTGATGATTTTCAGAATGTCAAATATCATTTCCATTTTCTGGTTAAAATGTACTTTTCAGAGAAAGAAATGAGCAGTATGAAATGAAGTTGCCCTGTGTCACTCCCCTGTCCCCACTGTGGCCTCTTGATAGCATCTTGTTGTTAGTCTAACAAGAAAGCTCGGAACACTGACTGGGACTTGGTTTGCATAGCAAAATCACAGAGATATCATATGTCCATTGCAATAAAAGAAACATAAAAAAAACCAGCCTGGGAAGGAAATGCTGCTCTGTTTTCTGCATCCTTTACATGAAGACAAAAGGCTTAGCAGGTTCCCATCAGCTCTGGGAGGGCTCTGTCCATAGATGTGACACAGTTGGGGGCTGCAGCAGCAGAGAATTTGTGAGACACTGTAGAGTGAGTTTCTTGCCTGAAAATCTAAGTGTCCTGCCCAGTTTTGTGCCCTTCAGGACTGTTTGAGGGACTGAGACTTCCCTGCAGAGTTTGCCTTATCATCTGATCAAATTGAACTGATTTACTCCATGTTCCTCATATTAATTTCCATAGGAAAGCACAAAAGCCTAAGGCTGCAGCCTGCTTAACACGGGAGGCACAGAGACGTGCACTAACAAGATTTGGGAAGCAACAAACCAGCTATTCTGCTTCTGAAACCTGCACCAATATGCTGCATGAACAGGGTTTTCCAAAATCACTATTGCGTTTTGCACTCATACACAGCAATAAACTCTCCACATGAAGTTTGCTTTCTTCATTATCTGAAAAAGAGGTAAATGAAGTTAGGCCACTTTGGCCTAGCAGAATTGGCAACATAAGCCACTTCTCTAGGGCAAATGCAACAGAATATTATGGCGATGTCTGAAAAATACCAACCTGACACAATCTCTCAAAGCTACAAAAAAGCCTTAAGAAGGCATAGCTGAAACCTCATATGGCACAATCCTTAGGTTGAGAAACTGGAGCAACCTAAAGCTGTGTGTAGCTGTGAAAGAAGATCCCGGGTGGCAAAGAGTTCATAAATATCTGATGCTCCATCATCCTCTCTTGCCCATGGAGTTTACCAATTACCACTGCCAATGACAGGTTCATGTGAAACAGTGTCCTTTCTCACTCCTCTGCTCCTTTATTGATTATATTGTCAAAAGATATGTTCTTCATCCAAAATAATACTTAGTCTTCCTGCCTTGCAAATATGGCAAACTGATTTATACTGTTTTCTTTGTAGCTTTTATTTTAACAGAAATAATGCAAAATTGTAATATAAGTAAAGGCTGAAATATTCTAGTGTCTTGCCTTGGTCTCTGAGTTTGGGACTACCATCAAACTGTCTGTGCCAGTATATCCTTCCACTCACATGATGCATATGTGGATATTTAGTCTTATTTCAATTTACTGGATATCCTGGAACAAAATGCCTATGCTGAGGAAGATATCTAGAGTAAAAAAAGCTTCAATCTGATACTGTGATAAATATTTTACCTTAAATAATAGAATCATAGAATGGTTTGCATTGGAAGAGTTCTTAAAGATCATCTTGTTCCAACCGCCTGCCATGGGCATGGACACCTCCCACTGGACCAGGCTGCTCTAAGCCCCATCCAACCTGGCCTTGAACACCTCCAGGGATGGGGCAGCCATGATCTCCCTGGGCAACTTGTGCCAGTGCCTCACCACCCTCATTGTGAAGAATTTCTTCCTAATATCTACTCTAAATCTTCCCCTTTACAGTTTAAAGCCATCCCCCTTCATCCTATCACTCCATGCCCTTGTAAAAAAACCCTCCCCAGCTTTCCTGGAGCCCCTTTCAGTGCTGGAAGCTGCTCTAAGGTCTCCCTGGAGCCTTCTCTTTCCTGCCTGAACAATCCCAACTCTCTCAGCCTGTCCCCATAGCAGAGGTGCTCCAGCCCTCCAATAATCTTCATAGGCCTTTTCTAGAGTTGTTTTAACAGTTCCACATCCTTCTTATGTTGGGGATTAAAGAAATGGACACAGGACTCCAAGTGAGGTATCATGAGAGTGAAGTAGAAGAGGAAATAGTAACTTTCTTTTCAAAACAAATTCTCCTAGACTTCCTGTAAATCCAAGGTTCTCCTCATTAAAGTAGAAGCAGGTGCAATAATCAAGACAAGGAAAACTACCCTCTTAAAATAGACTAGCCCATTATCTCACCTATTCAAGTGTATTACTCAGATTGCTCTCTGCAGACACCCACGCTTCTCTGAAAAAAAAGATGAGAGAGAACATCCTATGTGCAGTTCATTGCACTTGTATGTGTCCATGCCTCCACTGCTGCTCTCTATGAGGCTTCCAGGTTACAGGAGAAATTGTCTGTTTCTCTGGTTGGGTCAGAGGCTAGTGAAGCAGGGAGCTGTCTGACAGGTTCTTGGTTGTTATAACAATAATCATGCTTAATAATTTTGTATCAATTAGTGATTTATAATTTTCCCTGTTGTCTAAAGCTGTAGCCTGGCATAAAATGAGACATCTCCCTGTGACCATTCTGCCCCAGAGACAGGTCACCAGTGACAGGTCACCAGCTTTCCTCAGATGATCAGCTGCGCTCTCTCTCCCCAGTCCCTTTCAGGCAAAGCAACCAGCAGCAATTAGTGTAATAGTATAAACTGTATAACAATATACACAATTTAATCAGCTTACCTGAATTAGACCCACAGTTTTGTTTAAAATGGATTAGTAGATATCATGCTGTCATGAGAGCCTGTGCCTCCAGCAGCAAGGAACCACAGGGAGACCAACATCTTCACCCAGACAGCCTCTAGCTAAATGAATTTCTGTCCACAGCCTTACGTCTCTTCTGCACTTCTGCTTCCTGCTTCCTCGTGTTTTCCCCCTGCTTCAGCTACCTGACAACCCAATACTGAGCCTAAAAACACAACTGCATATTTTTGTAGGTATTTCTGCACACAATCACCTTGTTTCTTATGCTCCACCTGTGTCCATGGTAACAACCTCCATCTTCCCCTTCTGTGAGGAATGCATTTGGTTTGTTTGCAGTTTATATTTTTTGCTGCTGTCAGTCCCCTTAGCATCTTCTTAAAGAACTAATTTCAAATACAAAAATCCCTTCCTGGTTCATAGGAAAGAGCTCAACTTAAGTGACTCATATTAAAAGTAAAATGAATTGGTTTTCAGATCTGCACAATGCTTGAGTAGCATAAAAAAGCAGTCATCAGATCAGATCTGACTCTAAAAGTCCAAATATAAGTGCTGGAGCATTCACATGCCAATAAAATTTGAAGCAGCCCTCGTTATCTGAGCAAACTTTTAAAAAGAGTAATTGTGTTAAAATAATAAGTCAACTGTCAGTTATGACTAGGGGAACAAGAAGTTTTTCAAAATGTTGTATGCACATGGTGACTGATTCAGTATTTCTCTTTCAAACAGCTTTCACTGCAATTTAGTAATGTGTTTTTCTCTCTCAATGGCTGGATTGAAACCAGAGAGCAATTGCACTTCTCTAAACAGAAACTCAGTTTCTAAGAGCAGTGTGTAAAGAACAGTGGATAATTTTCAATTACAACAGGGAAGCTTCTTCAAAGGCTGATAGAAGAAGAAATAAAAAGGAATAGTGTTCAAACCAGAAAAAAATCCTATTAAAACAGTCTGCCTCAAGACAAGTGCGATGCTTATATTTGGTATAGCAGGGTCCTGGAGGGGACCTACAGGCCAATACCTGAGTAGTCCTGTGTCTCCAGGACTGTGCATTGGAATAGACTGAGATCTAGCCTAGGAAACTACCTCTCAGGAAAAGTGAGAGCATATAACTGGACGTAACTCAGGTGACAGACTCTCTTCCAGGTTATACTCCCTTTCTTTGTGCCCTGGAAGCATCTTTTTTTCTGTCTTTAGTGCAGGTTCAATATAATCAGCTTAACACAGTTCCAGCAGCAATGAACAGCAGAACAAAGGCAAAGCTTTCAACTAATTGAAGTGAGTAGTCATTATATGTCCCTGTTTAGGCATACGTTATAGCAGGCAAAAATTCTTGAGCTTCCTGTACAAGTCTGCTAAGAACCACAGCTGCTTCTGCTTTGCCTCTATTTCTATGTATGACTGGCCCATGTCTATGCTTACCTAAGATCCTGGTGCTGGTATCTAATATTGTTCCTGGCTGACTAACTTGCAAATCATTTCACTTTGAAGATCAATGTTCTCTTCCACCTTTAGTGAGTCTCAGTGCAAAGTGCTTTACTTTGTTTCCTTGCACACAGTTGTGTTTTACAGCAACTTCAGTTCAGTATTTGCTTGTCTTTGATGCACGTGCTACCTTGCTAGAAATAAAACTTCTGGTTTTCTGTTCCTTGCTATTTTATGCTGATGATCCTACAAGAGCTATAAACTATTTAGCTTCTACCTAAGTGTGTTATGTAGGCAATAAAGTTTTTCCACTGTTCACATTGATTTTGTTCTGCTATTTTATTTGACTGTGCAAAGGTTTACGAGCATGTCCTTGAAATTATATGTTAAAAAGTATTGCCACAGTTTCTTAGTTCTGTAGGCATCATAACTTTATGCCTTCCATGAGTTCAGAAATGTAATTCACAGGAGCACAAAAAAAATTGTTTGTTTTGGAGCCTGCAAACAGAGAAAGGCTCCAACTGTCAAAACTGAAATAAACAGAAGAAAATGAATCATAAGAAGCATTGTGGATTTCTGGTTGCCTCTGGCCCAAAAGGATCTTTTGAATTGAAAGGAAATGGTTATTGTACTACTGCTCAATTAAAAACAATTAAGCTTTTGCACAGTGAACTGAATATCAATATCATAAACTACTGAAAATCCTTATTACTCACTGTGGTATTCCAGATGAGTTAATAATGGATAAATGGTGCACAATCTACAAGTGACTCATCCCAAAGATTCTCTTTGAAACACACATCCAATAAAACCCATTGGGATATGCAGCCTTTTGACATACTGGTTGAACCCTTCCTGCTGAAGAAAATCCGAAATTATCATTGCTTAACAGGTAAATAGTCCTTGTAATATTACTAGTCATCTGTGCTCCTCTGCTCTAGCATATCACATATACTCAAAACTAAAAGTAATTTAATCAGTATGTAAAACGTTAAAAGCTTTGCACAGGTGAATGAAGGCTGATAAATGTTACCAAAAAAGGATCTGTTGGTAATACAGCCTTAAAACATGTTGAATGTGAATGGATTATCTGAATATTATTATTGGATTGTCTTTTTGAAGAAAAGTTAAGTACATTACCAGATTACTAAAAAGTCTCATTTATCTTCATTACAATGGAGTTTAATATATCATGCTTTTTGCTACCCCCTTTCAGATAACCTGATGCAAATACTAGGATAAAGGTGTTATTAAATGAATTGATTTCTATATATGCACAGTCTATGAATAAATATGATTGTAATGGACAAAAAACCATAGTTAAATACTGTATCTTTTTCTTTCATCAAAAATACAAATGAAAAGGTATTTATAATTAACCATGTAATGGCTACAAAGCAATTGTTTCTACTCCATCCTGCAGCGTTTCCATAACCAAGGCTGTCACTTTGTGCAGGGCTCTTCAGCTACTCTTTAGTTAATAACACTCCTTCAATTTTCTCCAGTTTGCCTCTTGTGCACTAAGTTCAGTAAAGTTTTCTCTAGCATTTGAGCTTGTCTTTTTTTTTCTACTGGCAAATAATACAGGATACTGTCTCTTATACAGAACCCCATTTCGCTTGTACTTTATGTAACTACACTACGGCAACACTTTCTGAGAAAGGTGATAGCTCTCTTGGAAGAAAGTGCTGGGATTACATTGGTGATGTGAATCTTCTGCACTTTGAAGAGGATCCTTTTTGACACCTTCTAAACATCATCTTAAGCTCATGGTGCAGTATGTTCTTAAAGAAATCTGCATTTTCAAGGTTCATACACAATAAAACTGTGAATTACTGAATCATAGCAATCTAAAACTACACATAAAGAAGCAGTTGGGAGTTTCAAACTCCAAAGATAACTCCATAAAGACCTTTAAAACAATTTTTCACCTCACTTGTATTTAGCATTTTTATCCGCTATATGTCTGTTTTTCATATGATATTAAATATATCTAAAGAAAACCTATCTGGTAGGCTAACAGAGCTTCCATAGCAAGCTGTAAGAGAAAAAGACCCCTAAAATAACAGAAAAAATCAGGCTACTCTGATCTTCTTCTCTTACATAACGCTTGCTTTATATCCCTGGCAATACGACTAGACAGTGCATTTAAAATTCTGAGTGAACGTACCTGAATGATTAATAGCAAAAATGTTGCCTATAGAAAAGATTGATTAATCTTTTCATTGGGAATTTAAAAGCCAGGCAAGTATCTAGAAACTACAAAGCAGAAACATCAAACATGTTTGTAACTAGTTTTTCTTTGATCCATTTCAAGACCTCTTTCTATGAGATTTTTCTGGAAAACTGGAAAGGGAGTAGTAGTGTGACACAGGAAGATGTGCTAGATAAAAAGTTTAAGTCTGGCAAATACCATGACAAGATTTGTTTTACCTTGTTCTACAACTGCAGATATACGTTCTCTCATGAGAATCCACCACACTAAATATAATGCACAGCAGTAGCAGTTCTGTCTTTAAGAAAGGAGGATGCTAGAAGCTGTTGAGCAGAAAGTAAATCCTTCAAAGCAGATACCACATGTTCAACACCTCTCAGATGTATCCTGTTCCTGCTGGACTTACAGTGTACCACCTGTTTATTTTAGGGGACCTTCAAGTAAGAACAGTCAAGACGACTACAGACAGAGTAGACCTCTATGCCAACAATGGCTTTTATGGACAAACTAAAATAATATCTTAGCCTCTTACAGCAAAACCTCTCAGCCAGAAATCACATGCCATTAGCTGATGGGTACAGTTATAAAATATTTCACAATAAAAGCATCTTACAAGAAATCAAGATCCAGTCTTTTCCAAATAATCAATCCTTATTCTAGAAGAATGGAGCTCTTAAATCACATTTAGTATTTAAAAAGTGTTCAGCACATCAGTCTTTTCCTCACTCTAGAGTGTGGAAAACCTTTAAACTGGCATCCAAACCCTTTAGTAAATTAGAGAAATAATTACAAGTGTCTGGGTTAAAGGCATTAAGTATCTCATCCTATACTCTGTGCCAATCTGCTGCTGACAACTATATTATAAGAAAAGGGAGATCTGTCACATTAAAAATATTGGTTCCAAGTATCCTGGGATGATATCTGGCTCTGTTACTCACAGATAACTTGTACCTCTGTGCAACAGACAGCTATCTTGGTAAAATTCACAATTTCTTATTTCCACTTGGCAGCTCTTTGTAACTCCCATTTATTTTGCTTTTAACTTAAATGTTCACCTCTGTCCAGCAGAGAACAAGAACACCCCAGGGCATCTATGTGCTGGATGCCAGGGTAGCAATGAAGAGAGCACAACTGCCATTAATTACTGCTCTAGCACCAAAGGTGCCTCCCCATGAGTTGTTTCCTTCTGCCTATGGCTTGGGTGCATAGGCTTGATGACATTCTAGGTTTAGCTGTTGAGACAGTTGCAACTATAACTTACACTGCTTTTTTTTTGAGCAATAAAGAGGAATGATTGTAAAGGATCCACCTTCACTTTCCGCTTCGCTGGATCAAGTAGGTTTTTCCTCAGTTTCTGGGAGATATTTTTACTGATTTGTGACAGATTAGCAATTAAAATACAAGCTTCCACCATCAGGAAACTAGATGTTATTATCCAGGACATTGCTTCTGCAGCAGGCTACAATTTCTTGGAAGAATTCCTGATCGGTGTTTTATGGAAATAGATTAAGACCTTACCTGTGTTCACTTTTTATCTTCTATGCATACATTGAATACCCTGATTAACACTGGGAGAAACGAGGACTTCAAAATGGCCTAGCTGCCACTGGTCTAACATTAGAGTGACATAAAAATGAATGACAGAAAAAAAAGAGTAAAACTACAGTCACTCTTGCCTCCTGCAGGGCTCATATGGTCTCAGTTAGCAGCACATTTGTCCCTGTAATGTAAGACTGTTAAAAAGGTCCACATGCTCTTGACTGGAGAGATCAAGCAGTATTTCTGAGTACCAAGAACTGAAAGCAAACCAGAAAGGAGGTTACTCCATTAGTTAGGCAACACAGGTGTCACAGCATCTGTGGCCAGCTAAGACTGAAGGATATAAATATGCCTTTTCAATCCCTAGTGACTCAGAAGCAGCAGGAAAACAAGACACAAGGGACTGCCAAAAATAACAACTAAAAGTCACAAGAGACACAAATTCCAACCTCTTAAAAGCCATGGAACATCTTATTTCACTCATTCTTATTATTTAGATAATATTTACTGCATAACCCTTGGAGCACTTCCAAATTTCAGATCCTTATGTGAACCTTAACCTCTGTATAATGGATGACACTAACGTCAGGGAGGGAAAATGCAGAAAAATTTAAACAACTTGGACTGCACTATTTTCCTCTTGTCAAATGGAAGTGCTAAGAAAATGCATTAAAGCTTTGGTCTTTCTTATACCTGTGTGCTGTATCCTCCTTTTTTTTTCCATTCCAGAAGAATATTTTACATCCAGATCCCAAGAAAAAAAAAACTGAATCAATCTCAAAGCAAAAGAATAGTATTACAGCACAAATAAGAAGAAACTGAGGGCAAACAGTTTACTCCAGGAAAACACTGTATAGCAACACTACTGAAGACAAAGTGCTGCAATTATATCAACATGCTGGAATAAGAAAATGGGGAAATTATTAAGTATGCTATATCTATGAAACTGGATGTGAATCTACTCTATCTGCCATATCCACTGCCTTTTAGAAAAATGGCACCTGCTTCTGTATTTAAGAGAAGCTGCCATTCTGAAAAGATGTATATGAGGCTTCCATGGATAGTATACTTACTCAGTTGCTGGTGGTGCTGTATGTTAATATAAAACAAACAAACAAACAACAACTCTATATCCTTTTATAGAAGGAGAAGATTGCCAGGTGAGCAAACCAAGCTACATATATAGTGTCTCTATTTGCAGACACAGCATGCATTTTTCAGTGTTATTTCATTAGCAAAGAAAGAAACATAAAACAGATGTTCTGCACTTGTCTTCTGCAAACATAATACCCCATACTAGCTGTAAAGCGCTCTGAATTGTCTGCAATACAATTTGGTCAGCTGTTTCCAGGCTTTTGGCAAACCTCTCTCAGTCCCAAGAGCCAGCTCCAGTGGAGTATGTGCTTCAGCACTTCAGGAACAGATGGATGGGTACCAACACTTCCTAATGAATGCCTAGTCATTTGCAGCCCCTCTTTGATTTAACACTCCCACAATGGGCTTGTTCATAGGTAGTCCAGAAGCCTACATTTTAAAGATCATTTTATTTGCTTGTTTCTGCCTAAAGGAAATGAAGAAGTAAGCTTCTCAAGACATGCTTTTCCATGAGAAATTTTTCAGACCTGGATGCAACTTTGAGACACATAACAGATTCTATTGAATTGAGGACATTTATCCTCCAAAAGTAATGAGGTTGCACAGCGATACTGAAAACTAGACCAACTATTGAATTGCATGAATACAGAGCTGGCTTTCACATCTGAGTTATTTCCATTTAAAAGCATGAACTCACAATATGAAGAAGGTGCTTAAATACAAACTACACTCACTTGTTACATATGCACAAAATGTCATTCACAGTGCACCGGATAAACTGTATTATCAAGATCAGCATTAAAGCAACAACTTAACTGTCCTTTCCTCACTCTTAGAGAATCTCTTGCAGAATCATTCTAAGAAAAAGATTTTCCAATTTAGAAAGCATAGGCGAGCTCCTCTAATAGACAAAGAGCAAGCATTAGTTATGACTAGATTCACTTCAACCTTTTCAATTTACACTAAAGCGCTGAATAAATGGCACACCTTATCTGAGCAAATGGCAAACTGGACAGTAAGCAAGAGACCAGGCAGAGCTCTCTTGAGTTTGAATTATTATTAGTGGAAATCTTTCATTGTGTAATTAGTTTCCTGCCCTATATTGTGTTGCAGAAGGAGTTTGCTGATCTCGTTTCTAAATCATATCATAAGAAACTTATTACTGTCCTATAGCACTTGTTCTTATGGACTTCTCAAGGCTTGACTGAGGCTCATATTAGCATGTGGTGAGTTTTTAACAGAGTATACCAGACTAACAGATTTTAGTAAACTAAATCAATAATAATTTAATCATTTGCATTGTAAAATGGGATATTAGGAACATTGGTCAATGTGAAATCATGGAACCATAGCATAATGTAGGTCAGAAGTCTCCTAGCCTGACCCATTGATTAAACTAGGGCCAATATAGAGTATGTTACCTCAACTTACAGCATCTTCAGCCAATTTCTTTTAATTCATGTAATAGAAGTAAACAAAAAAAAGGGGGGAGAGAGGGAGTGGAGAAGTTGAAAACAAGGGAGCTTTTTAATGCACTTGTCAAAAGGCTCACAATGGCTAGTTACTTTATAGTAAATAATTACAGCTGGCAACAGATGATTTTTCACTGGGCATCATTCTTAGAAAACAATATATTATGATGACAAAAAAAGAGAAAAATGTTAATAGCTAGTAAGAATTAAATTGAAACTTTAAGAAAAGCAATAAATATCATTATTCATTCTCAGCTGGAGCTAGGAATATTGTGATGACAGGCCCTTTCGCTAGAACCACGTCTTATCCTGTACTTCACCATGAAGTATGTAAAGTCACGCAGATGCTCATAGAACATGTACAGAAAAGATAAAACAATTTCTGAACACAACCACATTTGCACAACTCTCACAGAAGGTCCCAGGAGCCTCATGCAGAAATCTGAAGGCAGAATTCAACCACCAACTTTAAAACCCAGCTTTCATTACCTTGTTTATATTTAACCTCAGAATTTGAGAGAAGTTTAATCTCATTCATACTCTTCACAAAATCCTAGGGAAATCTATCTTCTAGAAATGAGTCTCAATTCAAGGAGTAGAAAGTAACTGCATGAATGAAATATAATAAAATAAAAAAATGCCACTGTTTCAAGAAGGAATTACAGTTTTCTAAGCCATTATCCATTTGTTTGATGGTTTTGTTCTTAGATATATATCCCTGGCACATAGCTTTCAAGAATACTGCAAATCTCCTTGCCCCATGTGCTCCTCAGGCTGTGTTTTTTGTTACTGTGCATCCAGCTAGATCTCGTGTAGGTGAAAAATAGAGAAGCAGACACTTTGAACCCATAAAAAGTAACAGATATTAAGAATAATGATAATTGCCTGAAAATTTTCAGAAAGCTCAGAGATCTAACTTCAATAAGAACCCAGTGTGGAAGTAATGATGCAAAAAATACCCAGATACCATCACTATTACATTTTGGAATCTTTGTCATCCTTCATTTCCATGTCTAATGTGATGATATAGACCTCATTCCTATTATCCATAGATTACAAATTATTTTTAAAATGGGTGTTTTTTTTAATTGTCTGCACAGTGCTGTTCAGGCCAAATATTATTATGTAAGACGCTGTTAAAAGGGCATTATTGCAAATACTCTTATTTTTTTCACAGACCTTAGGGAAGTAGGCAGAATTGCATTCCACAAATGCAAGTGTGTTTACTACTGCTTCTTTCAAGTAACTTCTACCTTGGGGTACAGCTATGTGGAGAATTTGCCTCACTGATTGCTACCAGTCCAGGTGAGATTATGAAATTTATCACTGATTTTTGAAAATACTACAGATTTTTGCAAGCTCATCTACAACACAGATAAGTTTGAGCAGAATTTAGACCAAAGTCAGCTGATGAATTTCATACCTGTTTTCTTCTTAAATCAAAACTTAATCTTATTTTCAGGAACACCTTATAGACTCTGTGTTAGCTGAAGTACAGAAATCCACAGGCAAGAGATGCAGACAACCTGGGAATGCAGGATACTACTCATTTTCAGCTTTCCTGTCATCAGCTGTCACACAAGGAATACATCAAAGCAAGTGCCAGTTGATCTGCTGTCATTGTAACAGGAAGTCTTTTGGCATTTAGGGCAGCCTAACCACCCTCCTATATTATCTGTGACCTAAATGTTGTTTACTTACAGCAAACATGAAAACTTTGATCTATTAAGTCTTTAATATCCATCAAACAAAAATCCGAGGTTCAGTTAAATTCAGGAGGTAACCTGGAAATAAGTATATACAGAGCCCCACATGTGTGCATACACGCACTGTGCTTCTGATTTCTACTCAATAATTAAAGCATTCCCCTTGAGTTTCCTACTAATCTGTTCTCATATATTATGCCAACTCATTGTAGTTTTAAACAGAAATTAAATTAACCATTACTTCCTACTTAGTAACAAATACTTCATGCTGGTTTATAAAATACTTTGGTAAATAAGACCTCTTCCAAGGAAGGAAGGGATTTTAGAATGAGGTACAGTGAACAGTCTACTCCATAAAAGGATTAAAGGATTTAAGTTCTCATATTCTTCTCTGGCTGTTTTATTTACAAGGGTAAGTGCACTGTTCTCATATCCTTACAAAAGTAGGCAATGTGATTATCAAAAAAAGCTCATTTCTTCATATCAACTATCAACCTTAGTTCTTCTCCCTATTATGAAACCTGCTGAAGTTAAGCCATTGCTACTCTGCTCTGATCTACCATAAGGTGGAGCCGAAATAACGTGGTCCCAAAATGCTTGATGAGCTGAATTCAATTCTGCTAGATCAGCAGATCTGAAGAAAATTTGTCCATCAAGCAGAGAAAGCAAAAACTGTCCATGGTGGATTTGAGAAAACGGGGATATATTAACATAATTCCAGAAATGTCACCTCTGAGCTGGGAGATGACTGATTTAGACACAAAACAACAAATGAAAAGCAGTCAAACACAGATCTAAAATTAGCAGTGATTCCTGAGGGGGAAAAAAAATCATATTTCTTAAGAAAAATAAGGTAAAAGTGCTTCTCACAACAGCTGAACAAACCACCTGGATGAAAATCAAGAATTAAGTAAACGATAACTGAGAAATAGGAACTAAGCTTGTACACTTATTGAAAACAAGCAATATCTGAAAGGGCTACTTTTGGAATTTTTTTTCCAACTTTTCATTTTATATCCTCCAAAGGAAGAAAAGTGCAAAGAAAATACAAAGAGAAACTATCAGGATTCTCTACCTCTTGTAAGATATAAAAAGTTGTGCAAATTGGGAATGGAGAGGAAGGCTTGCCTTCTTATCTCTGCCTCTGCCCCTTTTTACTATCTTCTATGTCACTAAAGCTTTCATCTCACAATGATCTTCAGTAGAAGCTACCAGAAAACAATGGAATTCCACTTGAGTCTATGCCTCTCTCTCAGTTATCAGAATGTGACTTTCCAAAGGGCAGTTAAAAGGATGCCAACAGTAAATAAACAACTCACCAGATTCTGTCTTGCCATAGGAATAGGTTATACTCAGAGTGGGCATAGGATCACAGGCTAAGGCAGCAGATCAGCACAGAAAATAGATTTTTTGTTTGTCTTACAAGTATGGGCATGGTTCTTGGAAAACTATTATTTCCACTGTATTTATACATCATTTACACAAATTACATGCTTTCTGCCAGTATGGAGAGGTTACATAACCCTGTCTACCCCAACTCTGTTCTCCCTCTGGAACCCTAAAACATCTTTTGCCTCTAAACACAACCACTCATTCTCATGAGACTTGGATTTAGCCAAAGAATATTACAATCCATTTCTTCCAAATAAGAATGATATAACTTTCCTGATTCTGTCACTTAATGGGGAAGGATGTGAGCTCAGTCTGATACAAAATTTAAGCTCTTCAGTATTTTATCAGGAGACATTTGTGTAGGAAAAAAGATGATAGAGGTATATTTTTAGAAAAGAAGCAAATATGGTTTACAAGTTTGGGGCATTACAGGCAGGAGAAAGGGAAGGGAACAAAAGAAAAATAAGAGTTGTCAAAATGAAGAAAACAAAAAAGAACATAAAAAGACAGGAGATCTGAGCCATGGATTGAGGTAAAATGATGAGATTTACCAGTAATATTAAGGGGACAGATTTCCAGATAGCATGAAAGAATTCAGCTGGTTCATAAGACAGACTTTTTCCTATGCTTACACAGCTGTTTCAACAGCCATAGGTCAGCAACAAGTGCACAATTCCTCTGAAGAATACCCACAACCCTTTTGTGATTTGGGTTACAGTGAACCCTGTGGACTTTGGGAGGGGAAAGAAATACTAAGGACAAATAAATGTGGAGTAGTAGAAAAGCATCCTACAGTTGATGTGCACTGAACAATTTTCCTTGGATAAAACCACCTAATGCTTAACCAATGCTTTGTTCCTAAAAGAAACACACTAGGATACCTGCAGACAAACATACTCTGGTCCCACCTCTGAGGAATTTACTTAAAAGCAGTCTATATATTTTTAAGACACCAAAATGTACAGTGGTGGTGCTGTCCTCAAATTCTTACAAAGCTTTCTGCAGTAAGACACTTCCTGCATGAACATTTAACTATCTTTAAGTTTAACATGATAGCTATTTTTAGGTACAGTTTGTAGAATCCTATGACATATTTCTGCAGTAACTTAATCTTTCATTAATCACCGAGATGAAAGCATTCAATTAACTGTTTTGACAGTTTTGACTGTACTAAATAAAATCTTCAAGTACTTCACAATGATAATGCCTCCTATCTAACAGCTTCCTTAGAGAAAACTATCATATGACACCNGAGGTCTCCCCTCAACCTCCTCTTCTCCAGGCTAAACAACCCCAGCTCTCTCAGTCACTCCTCTTAAGACTTGTTCTCCAGTTCCTTCACCAGCTTTGTTGCTCTTCTCTGGACTCACTCCAGAGCCTCAACATCCTTCTTGTAGTGAGGTGCCCAGAACTGAACACAGGATTCGAGGAGTGGTCTCGCCAGTGCCGAGTACAGAGGGAGAAGAACCTCCCTGGACTTGCTGATCACACCATTTCCGATACAAGTCAAGAGGTCATCGGTCTATGGCTCCTTCCATCCTGACCAAATTCATAGTTCAGATAAACCTAATATACTTCTTCCAGTAGCAGCATGTGTGAACTCTGTCAAAGAAGGCAGAACCTTAAAGAAGATCCTTATGCAGCATTCTTGGAAGCTATTTCATGCATATGTGAGCCAGAGGCTTCAAACACCCTGAGACTAGTGGATCTAAGATAGTCTATGGTAAATACATGAGTCCGTACAGGCCCAAGACAGTGTTTGTCATCAGACAAGAGGTGTTCACAACACAGTTGATGTGGCTCTAAAGACAGAGAAGAGGCCTATTCAAAGAAAGACCTTCATACAATTCATTTGTTATTCTAGCATCAGAGGAGCTTCTCCAGGACTTGATTTAAACCCATTTTAGTATAATTAAAACTTTCCATCACTAGCTAATATCTCTTGCTGAACGGGTCGCTAAGATTAGCCTGGGTTGTTTGCTGATACGGGGAAATGGTACTTGTGGCTCTGTCCCCATGCATGCACAGCCATAACGAGATGCATTAGCAGCTATGCTAGCACAAGCTTCACTGCACACAAAATAAGAAAGATTTTAAATAGTAGGCACAGGATCACACCAGATAACATACTCACTGGGAGACAAACTGCCAGAGACACTAAGAGGAAAATCCCCAGGAAAGGAACTATCATTTTTTTTTGTGTGTGTAGTGATTCTAGCTCAGTGAAACTGATTCCTATTGGAGTATTTTCCCTAAAATCATCCTTTAGCTTCTGAGTGGGAGTTTGGCTTCTGTGAAAAAGGTGCTTTTTTTGTTTGTTTTGTTTTAAGTTGACTTTTTTTTTTTTTACAATCAAGGAACTCTTAGTTAAGTAAAGGCAGACTCTGGAACTCTTAGGAAAATACTTCAGAGAGCCATAAGTGTTGCCTTCAGTTCGGGACTTTTAACAACAGCAAAATGCAAAAGATTTGAAAATGTGGATCAACAATCTTTACTGTATTTTTATGTTATAATTTGGATTGTTTTTCTCTTGAATATCCACTTTTCTTAATATTCTTTGCATTGAAATCTATACTAATACAACTGAAGAGATTTTTGGTTGAAAGAATGAGGAAACTTTAACTAAAAAGATGAAACAAGTTAATTCTCCAAGGATCTCACCATACTGCTCTAGCTGATGTTCTGAAGTCAACAGGACCCAAGGTGGGAATAGGCATTTACTTTCAGGATACACTTGTCTAGCTCATACTAATTTACTTAATGGAAAGGTGTTTGCAGTAGGAGGGAGACGGTTTCTTTTTGTGAGGACCATAGTGAAAAGGCATATTCTGAAGGAGCCCTCTGCTGGGGTTGTTTAGCCTGGAGAAGAGGAGGCTGAGGGGAGACCTCATTACTCTCTACAAATACCTGAAGGGAGGTTGTGGAGAGGAGGGAGCTGGCCTCTTCTCGCAGGTGTCAGGGGACAGGACAAGGGGGAATGGCCTCAAGTTCTGCCAGGGGAGGTTTAGGTTAGAGATTAGGAGGAAGTATTTTACAGAAGGGGTCATTAGGCACTGGAATATGCTGCCCAGGGAGGTGGTTGATTCTCCTTCCCTGGAGGTGTTTAAGTTATGGGTGGACGAGGTCCTGAGGGACATGGTTTAGTGTTTTGTGGGAGTGGTTGGACTCAATGATCGGACGGGTCTCTTCCAACCCGGTGATTCTGTGATTCTGTGATTCTGTGAACATTTAAGTGTCAAAAATGTGCCGTGTCAGACATCAGAACTCTACTGAACTGAAAATACTTCAAAAGCATAAGATGTTCCAGCCATCAGATAGCCAGAGCCATCCTTGCTGAAATTTAGGAGTGTCTACATCTGGAAGATTTTCGCTGTTTAGCAGATAAATATATATATTTTTTAATCATTAGGAAGAAACATACCTTGAGCTTGAAAAATAGTAATAAATATTGAGGCAACTGCATCTTTTGAGGTGAAGTCACTTTTGGCTAGACGTTCTTCATCTTGCATTACACTACTCAATACATACTTTTCTGAAGTCCAGCTCCTTTTTTTTTTTTCACATGAACTGCCTTCTGCTTCTCTATGTCAATGAAAATTCAGACCACTTTTTCCCTAAGTAAGGGTCTGTTTGGTTTTGCTTATCAACAGCTACCTTTCTACCTTATCTGCCTTCTCAGACCTTCTGTCCACTCAGTTACCATTCTCGTGCTCTCCATGATCTACATAAGGTTTTGGAGACAAAAGACCATTTGGTCCTTAGAGCTGCCCAACAAACTATCCTGAGGAGAAATGTAACCTATAGGAGAGCTAATCAATGCAAGTTTTAACATATGTCTCAGTCAATTTTCAGGTCAGTCATAAATTAATATGGATACTTACAAGAAGACTGGAAAAAAAAACCCCTAATTTTCAAAATAAATGTAATTGAATTAAGTTTAATGCAATGAATCAGCAATTGCTCTTTCTGTGTTGAAATTACAAAACAATCTAGGTGATAATCACTATTTTAAATCTGAGAGTATGTGGGGCAAGATAACTAGTGCTATTTTTTGTTTGTTTCATTACAAATATCATACATAATCAGCAATTAGTCTTATTTTTTTCCTTGAGCTAACCTTGCCTTTCTTCCTAAAGAGCATGTACTCTAACCTTCCAGAACGGAGAGACCAGACATTACAGGCTAAAGGAGGCTTGATTGTCAGATACGCATATAAATGTTCACAGAAAAGTCTGAGTCTGCTGAAGTCCTTGGGCATTTTCTACTCAACAGCTTTTGGATAAAAACCACACTAAACAGAATTACAAAGTTCATATCAAAATCATACTTCCCTGTTCAGTAATGTTAGCTGTATTTGAATATACGTGTGAAATATAGAATACTCTCAAATGGCAGAATGAATAAGACAAATGTAAAAAAAGTATTTAATTGAAAATGAAATGCAAGCATAAGGGTCAGAAATTTAGCAACTGTATTAAATTTAGCTTAAGGAACCACAAGCAAGGTCTACAAACTGAATAATACAGATAAATCAAAGAAATCAGTTAGCCTGTTTTTGAGAGTGGAAGAGTTATGTCAGATCTGAAATGCAGCTGGGGAGAAAAAAAAAATCCTTTTGTCCAAGTCACATTTCCTTCCCAAGGGTCTGACACTGCCTACTCTGTAAAGGAAACATGCCCTTCATCAGAGGACTGGTTTCACAAGACTTGCATGTGTATATGGACATTTGTTTTTACAAATGTAATCACATATTTACAACCTAAAGTGGAAAACTCCCCTACATCTTGAAATATGATGTCAATTCACAGGGAATGTTCAAGGGATGAAGGTATACAGAGTTCTTAGTTTTACTCTGATCTAGTGAGCAGACAGAAAAAGGGCACTGTCTCCTGTACAATAGTTCCAGGTTCTTTGTTATTAAGCAGAGAATATGATTCAAAACACATGGAGCTCAACCTGCTAGGGTTGCAATTTTAACCAGTTTCTTCTCTCCTAAAGGAACACAGGCACTATTACGTAATTCCCTCTCCCCCCTGCCTGCCAAAGTAATAAGCAGTAGAAAGGAGATAACTGGAAAAAGCGTGGCAAATGCTAGTGCTGTCATGTCCAGCCTGTGAATCCTGTGTAGCTGATAAGATGAAGGTACAGAGAACACTTCTTAAGATATAGGATTTAAAAAGATATTTTGATGACTCAAAGCCCCCAAGGAGGAGGAAGTATCCCCTTGGACACATTTGCATTTTCTAACAAGTCCATAGAGCAAACACATTGGGTGAATGGTGAGGGGAGAGGGATGATCACAGATCTATTTGGTAAAAGTGTTATCTGTTCCTGAAATTACACTTCTGTTAGGTAAGTGATGAGGAAGGAAGGACTGCAAGAAAAGAAGTGAAACATATGAATCACATCCCACTTTCAACACCAGACACACAAACCACAGACCCCGGCAAGTTTTCCATGATGGAAGAAAGCATGGAGTGGATCTTTATGTGCCAAGGAGTCCTTTTTCATCCAGTATATCTCCCCTAATACCTTTTAAAAAAATAATTTTAAGACAATATTTTTTTCAAAATCAAAGAAGAAAGATTGCACTGAATGAAAGCTGAGGACCACATTAGCTGGCAATGGAAGGATTCCCATGAGTTAGAGAGGTAGGCTTGATGGAGTCCATGCTTGAAGCAGCTCCTTTATTCATTGATGTCACCATTTTATCAGTAAGATATATGTAGCAAAATCTACAAAAGTATGTTTTTCCAATGGCAGAACTGAGTTGCCATAGATCCAGAGCACTGACAATAAGGAAAGGTAGGCTGTTACTTAAAAAATAAGGTAAACTCCCTGAGAGGTATGTACCAATCTCACACCTGAGTGAACACAGAAATGAAATGCAGAGGAACAGGAAGGACAAATGGCTGTTTGCAAAAATCCAGAGCCAAATGATATCATCGGTGGGTACGCTTATTCAACCAAAAGCACACTTGCACAAGGCTCACCACAGGGTGTTTGTAGCCTGAGATAGACACTCCAAAACAGAGGATCTGGCTGCAGTCCTGGATACAAAGCAGAAATTTTCTGAGAATCACTGGCTAAACATACAGAGACAGGGACCTAAGCCAGGACACTCCATCACATAACTGACCTCTTGTTATACAAGTGATCATTACAGGTTTATACAGAGATGGTTACTCAGGAAAGGTTACTTCCCAGGGACAGAAGCTACTTGCACAGCTCAGTAAATGCATAGCTCAAGTTTAATAATATCTAGGAAAAAAACAAACCAAGCAAACAAAAAACCGAGGCTGATGTTAAAGATCATTTTTCCTAAAAAATCATGAGGGCAATAGAAATGGCATATTTCTTAAACAAGAGAAATGTTGAACAATTTTACTCGTAGGCTTCTGTGAATAGCTGACCATCACAGTGAAAACAGTTGTTCATCAACTTTCTGGAGTACAGAAGAAGAAACCTGGGTAACCCAACTACTGTAAGCTTCAGTTAGTCGACCTGCACACAACTAACTCCCTTATTTGAAACTCGTACTAAAACTAGCATGCAGTGAAATCATTAGATGCTAAACATTTGTTTTCTTGCAAGTTTGCAAAAATAACATGTTTTTTTCAAAGGCATTAATAGATATTACTTTCTTTAAACCAGGACTGGGCTTTCCCTCCACTAATTTGTTAGTATATTACAATATGATGTTGATTTATCATAGTCATATGTTCAAAAGTTATATAAATCCAGAAAGACATGATTGACAAACCAACAGGGAGCAAACATCTAGGAAAAGTCTCAGCATTAGAGAGAATAACATGCAACAAGAGGGCTTATATTCAAAAATCATTAGCACTGTAGTAATACTAGGAGAAAGAGAAAGCTTTTGAACGATTCCCCCTAGTCTGTTCATGGAATAATTTAAGAAACATGGAATCTCAATGCTGTTTAGCTATTATATGTCTCTGTTGAGTGAAAGAATCAGGATAGTGATAGGCGCTTGACAGCTGCATGCCACATTTAACAAGTTCACTGGTACTCCAGGAATGGATTTTTATGTGCTGTGCTGATAAACTCACATAATCCTTTCTCTAAGGTGCTTACAGGCATCAAATTTATTCTTGCAATGGTCACTGAATGCAATTGAGTTTTAATACCAGAGTTAGGCTCTTCCCATAGTTATTCTGTTTGTGCAATTACTTTACACTCCAGCATGTTAGGAAACATGAAGTTCATTCAAGAGGTTGCCAAGGATTTTACAGAACCTTTGGAGAAGAGAAGCAGATGGTCCCAGAAAGGCAAGCACTTCGAACATTGCAGTAGATTTTGGGAAACAGACCTACAGCTGCCTGGGGATATACTTCAGAATTTTAAAAGGTTATTAACTGAACTACCACAAGCTGGGAAAATAACTCAAAACCAGATGCAATCACTAATTGCTCACTTGAACTTTACCTATGAAGTTATTTCAGTAGGAAGAATATTTTTATGCTGACTGACTCCAAACAAAAGTTAGGAAAGGACATCATTTTCTAAGATTAACAAGGCAATTAGAGCTGGTGCTGCTTAAATTTCTTTGTGAGTGCTGTATATTTGAATTCATTAGGTGACAGTAACTGCACAGTTTCATCATATATAGAACACCTTTGTCCTGGAATTGACACTGACAAACTAAACTGTTCATTTTTATTGGTCCACATAGTTAAGAGAAACAAAACAAAACCATAAATACAAAACCAGCTTTCAAATACTGCAAAGAAGCTGAATTTTAGTTCTCCCCTTGGGCAGAAAGAGTCCTCCTGCATACTAAGAGTACTGTGTATGTCAAAGCTATGTGTGTAGCATAAAAACTATAAGCTACCACTACTGATAAAAGGCCTTCCATCTTAAAAACTATAGAAAGCCATCTCTTTGCTATATCTGAAATTAAAAGAGAAAAATAAAGAAAAACAGGGTCACTGTCAGGTTCTGCAAAAGAAGTAAACTAAATCTTTTGTCTTTAAGATCCTTAAAGTATTTGTAACTGGAAAAGTAACTGGACAGAAAAGGCTGAAAGGTCACCAGTGTCAGTTGAGGACACAGAAGAGCGACAAAAATGTTAGTTTAATCAGATGCAATGTAAAATTCAACCAAATGCATTTCTGATCTATTCTGCTGTAAGATTTCAAGGCAAAAAAAAATTATGAAAAGTGAAGCTGAGAACTTTGTATTTGCTATTACTACAAGAGCGAGAAGATAAAAAAAACCACCCCAAACCAATTGCTATGAGGCACCGTCAGCACTTAAGTAGTATTATGTGTCTCTCTAGGCAGATGCATAGGATCATACAGAATAAATGTTTTGTAGGCTGCCAGCAGTGTTAAAATACAAAGCAGACAAGTGCGTCATTGCTTAAGCAAAACTGTATTGATTGTAAAGAGAAGTATACACACACACATAGTTTGCAGCCAACACACAGCTGCTCAGAAACACCAGCAACAGAAGATTCTCTGAAAAACAGATTTGTTGCCAAGTGGTTCAGAAGTATCCCATGGCTGGAGGTATGAAGAATTAGTTTCATTGGATGAAATGTTTTTTCCCCCTGGCTGAAGACCTTGTTATGTGCTGCTATTGCATTAAGGTAGGATTTCTTCAAGGGGAATATTAAGTGGGGGGAAAAAAATGACTTTAGGAGGAATAATAGAACAGTTTGCTTTGGAAGAGACCTTAAAGCCCACCCAGTTCCAACCCCCTGCCATGGGCAGGGACACCTCCCACTGGACCAACCTGCTTGAAGCCTCATCCAACCTGGCCTTGAGCACCTGCAGGGATGGAGCAGCCACAACTTCCTTGGGCAACCCGGGCCAATGCCTCACCATATCATTCAGACTAGAAATTTACTGCTCACTGCTCACCTTTCACCTTTCATTAATCTACTGCTTCAAAGTTCCATGAATTGTCTGTGCAAGAGCAGCTTATGTCAAGCAATATAAGTCATAACTGCAATTACCCAAACATGAATTGACAGACATATTCAAAAGCTATTCTGTAAATACACCTAAATAGTAGAAGATACATCAAATAAAAGATCAGGATTTCCCTAAGAAGAGATCTGGAAATAGAGGCAAGCTTGAAATTTTATTTAAACTGAATAATTCAGCTGTCTGCTTAAACAACTCCTGTATGGTTCCAGGGTGGGACACCAAAACAAATACGAGTATTTTCATATATTAGGGAGTCTAACAAATACCTTTTAAAATGTGCAAAAATTACATACATAGAAAATCTTGGGGACCTCATTGCACTTATATTTCCAAGTATACTCTAAAATCTACAAGTAAATATTACTAATTTAAATACGTGGATCTCATCCACTGTAAGCATTAAAATATGTACCATTCCAACCAATAAGCTTTTTAGCCTGAGTTTAAACATTTGTGGATACTGCAGCTAGAGCATTTTCCTGTCTGTACCCATTCCCCTGCCCAGAACCCCCAACTTTGCTAAAGAACATTTGTTCTTGATAATGTTCATTTGTCTCTATGTGGAATTGCGGATATGTATTCATGTTGTCACATAACGATGATAATTTTTACTGTGTGGGCCAATCTTCTAATCACCCCCGAGAGTCCTTTTCCCACGTTGTACATGCTAGACTGACTTATCTTAATGCCAGGCAGAGGAATTAAAATTCTGTTCTCCATTCAAGTCACACTGCTGCTGTGTTTGCAATGGGAGATATAAACATCAACAGTTGTATTTTCAGTTTGTACTAAGGTTTTACAAAATAAGATTTTGCAGTTTATTAAATCTTTTTCTGATCTCATTCCAACTAGTTTTCTTGCTCTCCACTCAAATCATGTTTACCAGTCCTTCTCCACAAACATCAAATTATGTGTGCCTGCATCTCAAGAGCCATCTATGCATCCCTAAAGCAAAAATACCTCCCTCCAATGTTTTCCCTTTCTGCAGCAGTCTTGTTTATTCAGCCAATGTGATGCACGGATCTTTAGAATACATTTAACAGGAAAATCTACCAAAAGTGACCTTCCAGTATGTCCGTTTTTGATAAGCTAGCCAAGACTCTAGGTTGATACTGGCACAGATGTGTCCTTGACTGAGCATTAAAAGCTTTGAGCAATTTTTAACTCCAGGGTCAGATGAGTTGACTGCTGCTTGGCCGGACAGGAGTTCAGCATTGGCAGCTTCATAAAGAACTGAGCAAATACACTCTTCAGCACAATTTATACTCCAGATCAAAAAGTAAATACAGCAGCAAACCCTAACAGGCTTTTTGTCCTTCAGGGAATAATTTTGTCTTTGATGATGAGATTATGTATGAAGATTGAGTATCATATTTTGCAGGCTCTCGCTCACACAAGATGTTTTTTAGATTGATCATCCCATTGTTTGGGGGTGACATGCCACTGAGGGTTCAACAAATCAGGATATGATTTTATTAAATACTGAAAGGAAATAACATATTTATAATTTGTGTTTATGAAAGCAAATGTGGATTTTCATTTTTAGAACAAAAGACCTATGTAATATGTTGCAGCTCTGCTTCCATTATTCTTCAATTTAACTTATTTAAAAAGAAAAAAGAAAAGAGAGAAACAACTGATATCCTAGATGCTGCTGTGATACTGACTAGTTATGCTGCAAAAGAGAAAATATTTCTTTTCTGGAGTTTTGGAGCTGCTGAGGTTTCTCATTCTATACCTCTCAAAGAGCTCTCTCAAGTTATTCTTTTCTTTCCATGACATCAGAACAAAATGAAGAGAAAGAGACAAAGTTCCTACCACAAAATTTAAATAAATGCATGCAGTTTGGGGTTTTCTAGCCCTCAGCCCGTTTCTTTACATCCTTTATAATGCATACTTGATACTGTCGTTTAAACCTCAAGCACAGAATCTGCATTAATAATTATACCAAAGAAATACTGAAAAAGTCTGTTTAAGAAATGGATGATTTATATTCAGAACTGCATACTACATATGAAACTCACTAGATTTTGTTTTAAAGCACTCTTCAAAGCAAAACCATTCCTAGCAGTCAAGTCCATTTAACTAAATAGATGAGGGGGTAGAAAACTCATGTATCACTGAATCTTCTCATGGCTTGCTGTACTTCCGTTGAAATAATGCATTTTTAAAAATATGACATTACTAGTAATGCAAAGATTTACATACTATTTATGCTAAATCTATCTTCTCAGGATGAAGACTCGTTACCAGTTTTTGCTCAACTAACCAGCCATCAATTGTTTTTCAATCTGTAAATTTTCTTTTTTCCTGAAATACCAAATAACCCTCTGAATCTAGTCTCCCCCACACCACTGACAGTACTATCTTTCCTACTCTCTCTTTACATTTGGATTACATGTGTACGTGAACAGTTCAGAATTGGCACAACAATTCAAGGAAGATAATAACTTTGCTGAAAATGTTGACAATTTCCACCCCTTGATTTTCCAGTCATCAGTAACGCGATGACAGCAATAGCTTTATGTATTATCTTACTAAAAAGTCAGCATTGACATCTATACTACGCAGCAATGTTTTGTTTCACATTTAAATGTCACATTTTAGTATCTACATAAACAAGTAGCTATTATGAATCTAACATCATAAAATAAAGTTCTTTGGAGTATATTTTTCAAAATATAAGAAAACTAAATTCAGAAATACCCATGCACCTGCAGCATCCCAGGATCCGGGGCAGTGTAGAGATAAGAGAAGCTTATAGTTGCCTTGCTGCCTTAAGATACTTGGGGCAGAGGTGGCAGATGGTCTGGCCTCAAATTCTACTTTTCTCTGGGAATACGCCATCTATGTTAGAGCTATAGTAGATATAGATTGCTCCTTCTTCTCTGGAGATTCAGTTGAGAGAGTTTCTCCCAGAGATAAATCACCTAACACAGACCTCGTTCTGCTCCTCCTGTGTTTCTAGGACAAAATGGGAGCAGCTGTTGTAAGAAGCACGATACCAGGTTAGAGGAACACCTAGCCTGGCCTTGTAATACCTTCTCATGTCCTTAGCAGATGGAGAGCCAGAGCTGGCACTGTAACCCAAACAGGCTCCTGTGCCTGCCCAGTACTGCAGACCACTGCACAGCTTTAAGGAACCACGTCTCCGTGCATGAGTACAGAGGAGCATTTGCAGTTAGATTGTGCTGGTGTCAGCACACCATTCCACGTTCTAACGACATGCTGTCTCCCAGTATTGCAGATCTTGAGCAACCTTATTAGCTCAGGCTCAGCAGCGTTGTTAATGCTCTCTATGGATTGATACCACTTTGCACATCAGGTAATAAACATTTCTGACCCTCCTGCTCTTGTTCCTTACTAGTCTCAGGGTTCCAAAAACTGTTATTGGGCTAAATCCAAGCTAACAGACCTATCTGGAACACTGACAATATGTTTGTACTCAGCTCCATCAATACGGTGAAGGTAGCATATATGAATCTGTCAGCAGGGCTGATTTACCATGCCCTACACCATAACTACATGGCTGTGCTGCTTCTAGAGCCCCAGCAGCTGCACTGATACATTCAGTGTGCTGTATCTCAGCCATGAAAACCTGTAATCCATCTTATTAAAAAATGTCTCTTTAAATTCTGATGTTCCTTGTTCTTTCACCTTTCAAAAAGACTGTTTTACTGCATCATTCTATGCTGCCCTCATTTTGCTGCCATTTAACACACACTAAAACACTGCTGATGGTGCAACTGTAAATATAGTCAATGTGACTAGTAAGTCTTTAGCAAACATTATGAGATGAAAACAACAACAACAAAAGAACCTATTAATGGTTTTCACCGTGGCATTTAAATACATGCTTCAGTGCAAGTGTCAATGTCATATCTACATTAGATCTTTCCAAACCTTTGCTAACCGGAACAGGGAAATGGTGAGAAGTGATCCAGGAAAGCAGTAACACGTGCTGCCCTCAACACAAGCCTCACTGCTGTTTACAGAGAGGCAACAAGACCATCAAAGTTTGATTATGACTTAGTACCCAGAAGGGCCCTATTGAGTACTATTCACTAGGTGATTTCACAGTTTCCCCACTGTTTTCTTATGGTGGCCCTTGCTTAGGTCTTTCCCATCCTCCCCAACTCCTTCTTCCAACTCCTTCCCTTTGCAAAGGCAGGCTAGCACTGAGCTGCTCTGTTCTTTTTACGTAGGACCTTACTGTCCAAAATAGAACTTACATTCAAAGGCAAGTCCTGTTAGCTATTCTGTTCTGAGGAAAAAAAACCAACTCTGAATGACTAAACAGATTTTACAAATACATGTTTAATTTCTGGGATCTGAGTTATTTTACAAGACAACTTACGGTTGTTTGGTTTGTTGTGCTCATCAAGTAAAAGAGGCTGAGTAGGACATGCTGCATCTTCAAATTAATGTGGGTGATGAACAACAGACTGTGATAATGTCAGAAGCAAGTTATCAACAGATAAATAATGATGTCATGTACTAGCCAGGCAGTTGAAATATGACCTGCTAAATGCACTACAAAGATAGATTTTCTGTACTGTCCCATTCAATTATTCTCCTCTCATTTCTTTTTTTCCCAGCAGATAATTGGATTTTAAGAGAAGACATCTCCAGTTTCCAAGGTTTCATTTCCAGGGCTTCATATCTCTTCACTTTTCCTTCCTATTTCTTATAGACATTTATCTCCAAGTCCTACACAGAATCAACTGCCTTTCTAAACCTCTAGGCTTCACTTGAAGACATATGAGGAAAAAAAAGACTTGCTCCAGCTTGGTGTTTAAAGACTGCTAATTCGCTGAGAGTATCACTGTTGTCAGTGTTGAAACAAGGAAAACAAGCCTGCACAGAATCAGTCTCTTAATAAGAGTAAAATACAATTAATGAGGAAAAGGAACTTCAGCATTACTTAATTCTTGCTCTCATTCAAAGTGAGAGTAAGAGACTAGCAATCGTTTACATCTTAAGACCATCATTCAGATTGCATTCCTGTAACAGCCTTCCTTCCATAGCAAGAGAAGGTATTATCAAACGCTGTAGGACAATACGAACTTTTTATTAAAAACTGCTGGAGAAATTTCTCTCTTCAAGTCTCATAAAGTACTGACAGCTTGCCCATTGTCAGTGACTTTTTATTACTGTTAGTTTAGGTTTTTTTCTCCTTAGTGGAAAATAAGTGCTTGTAACAACTTAGAAAAAGAGCAAAGCTGATGATGATGCCTTTCTATCTCTTGGGTGGACAAGAAGCATTAATTTAACTACCTTGTGAAACACTGAACTAGCAATTATTTCTCATTTTAAGACAGTGTTGCTTTCAACTGAGAAAGACAATACTCATAAAACTCTCTGGGCAATTCTTTCCCCTTCAACTTAAGAAACCGAGAACATCCTAGTTATTTATGGATCTGTACCTTCTCCTCCCTCTCCAATCAAGGTTGCAGTATTGTCTATATTTTGCTGATTCTGACATGCCTAAAAATGCACAGGAAGCCACACTGGGAACATAGTCATAAACTGCAGAACACCAACACAGTACTAGCAGCAGCATAGCACCTCTGTGATAGAAGAGAACACATCAGCAAGTGCTGTGGTACAGAGCTATTGCACTCTAAATCCATTCAAGCTACATTTGAAAGCAACATTTATAGTTATGGACTCTACAGACATGCAATTACTCAGTCAGTCCCACTGGATTGTATATGGGTCATACACCCTCTGAAAACGACATCAGAAAAAGCACTGGAAAACAGAATGATATTCTACACACAAGGTTTAAGTAAGAATTAGGACCTTCTATGAGTTGTCCATTGAAGGTTTAGAATGGTTTTGACTTCATTTTCCACCCTTCCACCCTCCTCAAAGTGCTTATCAGATTTCTCCTTTCAGAAAGAGTTAAGGAGATTTAGGCTGCTCAAGCAATTCCCAGGAGCTTCTCTGGACCTGCTCAAGTGTGAAGGAAAAAAATATAAAGAGCAGCCCACCTTTTTCATTTATGTCTGCAAATTGCTTGCTTTTCTGTAACAGTATGAAAGGAGGTCCAGTGTCCATTTTACTGGAGGCTTATGTACAGTGCTTTGACACACTGTCCAGAAACAACACATAAGTTTTGTTTTGTTATCATCTCTTTGTTCTAGTCTCTTTACTCTGTAAACCTACAAAGTGTTAAAGCAGTGCATACTACATAAAATCCCAAGCACTGCACTCACTAATTGCTAGATTACAGCTGCAACATTGCCTTTCTAGAAAGCTTAAATAATGATACAGGCCAGAAGAAATCAGCATGATTAATATCTCGAGCTATTTTTTTCAAATGAAATTGCCCTTAGGTATTTGAACAGGTTTAAAGCCATCCCAGGACACGTAACCATCTGGCCACAGGATGGCAACAAATGTGGCTTCTGTTACTGTTTGAAGAAGACGCCACTTTCAAGCTGGGAGTAAACACATGTAAGCCAAGGCCCTCCAGGAGAATTCAGATATTTTTGAATCACCCTATTTGAAAGGTGGAAAGTGTCTTTCTCAACAAAGCTATTGTTATCATCTTGGCATTTTTACAAACCTATTTAACTCCTTTTCTTAGTGGTGTTGTACTGATTAGAAGAAAGACATACCATGTTTTTTACCAAGTGACTAAAGTCACACTTCCTCTTAACGGGCAATTTATACAAAGGTTATGGCACCCCTCTAATTGCCACCTAAATATATCTGTAATTCAGGTGAGTCCTTTGCTGGCATTATGCAATTGCAATAATAGAGTTAAAAGAATTAAAACCAAAATTATTGTCATATAATATAATCTGATTAATGGCTATTCAGAGAAGTAGAAGGATTAATAATAAGATAGATCTGCACCCGAAATGGAGGTGATGCACTCCAAAATCAAGTATCTATCTTAGATAGGCAGAAATTACATGGAAAAATAATCCCCATAGTAGGGGGAAATGTATAAACCTATACTGCAGTGCAGCAAGTAGAACTCTTTGGTAAGAGTGATTGTTTGTCCCCACTGACACGGAGCATAATTGAAAATGTTAAGATACTTGACGCACAAAATGAATACCATTCTTTCAAACTACCAAAGTTATTTCTAAGAGCTCTTGATGCATTGACATTTTTTCCCCTGGCATTAAGGCAAAAGCAGAAATAGTCCCAGTGAAGTCTCTCTATGAACTATGTTGTCCTGCTAAAAGTAAAATGAAGCCAACAGGAGACAAAGCAGTGAGAAAGTCTGCATTCATCTGGCCATGGGCCAGGTTACTTAGAGTGGCATTGTAAAACTTTTCTTTAGAAACCAGCCCAGTCTTGATGCCCTTCAATTCCAGAATCGAATGTAGCAAAGCACATGCTTCAGTTCCATTTATCCACAAGATGGATGTCCCTGAAACCAACACATTTTGTTATCTACCTCAACACTTTATTTTACACTGCATATTTAAACTTCACAGTGTTCTTTTAAGTATTCCACAGCACTTCTGCCACCAATGCAGCACAGATATAATTAAAAAATGTCTGTGTTTAGTTGTGCTGAATTTCTTTATGCTTTTTCAGGGAGAATTTTTAAATGCCTTTTCTCAATCTTTAGTCTGCTAAATGACAAGTAAATTGTACAATTAGTTTCATCAATACCAAATGAGGTTGTTATCACACACTAATGCAGATAAGAAATGCTATTGCTATATCCCAGAGGTACTCTTTGAGAATGAGCTACATTTGAGAGGCTTAATTTCCTACTTATGTAAGTTTAAAAACTTCAGCTTTTGCCAATGTCTTAATATGAATTCTTGAATTCATATTTAAGAAAGAGAGATTTACTAAAGTCATTGGCACACCATTATATATATTTTCTACCTACCTCACATCTATGGAACAGAGGAGTGCTATGACACTGATTCATAGCATAAACAAGGAGGTTGTGCAATTCTCAGTAGTTGATTTTTCAGTTTTACATCAATTCTCGTGTGCCCTGCATGGCACTTAATGTTCTTTATCCACGTAGATGTGGTTTTTAGCAATTTTTCCTCCTCTGTATTTGCTCACCTACCATGTGTGTTCAACCAGTCCTGGAAACACCAATTAACCAGTATCACTGACACACTAACATAACATGCCTATGGACTTTTCCTCAAATTCTCACCTTTATCTTAGACCTAATGATACATAAATATCATTCCTTCAACCTTCATAGCTCAAGAAAACCAAAGCGTCCTGAGGGCAACTGTAGGTATAAAGTAAAGCCATTTATGTCTGCAGTCTGTTGAACTCGCATAAGATGACTATGCCTCAGGCATTTTATCTGTCATTTTAATCTGTCAAGTGAATAGGTTATTGGCTTATTTCAGAGAGCAAACTGTCTCATTGTGAGGGTACATTGTGACTTTTATCTGACCTGGCTTTCTCCCTGAATAACCAGACTTTGATTCAAACGCAGTTATCTTCAGGGCAGCTTTCAACACCAAGAATGTGTAAAAAGCACCAATAAAGCAGGGAAAAAAAAACCCCAAATGACTAAAAATAATAAATGCCAAGCATGTGAGATGTGCATTCATTGCTTCCTGACCTACTTCCATAAAACAGAAAGCAAACAGCAGGTGTCTGGCAAGTTGATCTTGAGGAGTGCTTAGAAAGCTTAACCTTCTTGCACTTAGTCATCTGCATCACTCCACTGCATGTTTAGCCCACTGAATAACTCCAGCTCTCTGTACATTTCACCTCACTTTTTATTTGTGAAAAAGAGCATATCATTGACCTAACCCTGCTCTATGATTCTTACTGCTCCAGCTCTGTTTGTCAGGAGAGGGATGCAGGAAAACAAGCAATTAGGCAGGACTTTTACATAATCTTCTGCAAACCTTATGGTAGTTTATGCAAAAGTTAGATCTACGTGCAGAGAGAGTTTTTCAGGCAAGTTCATACTAGACCATATTGGAAAGATAGGTGTGGTGTGAGGAAAGTTCCAGATATCGAAATCCTTGGCCTTTACCTTGTATGGAATGCCCAAGAATTACCAAGCACAGACACAGGCAGTCCCTATCCCTTGAAGTTTTAAAAGATAAACAATTAGTAGGGTGTATTGTACAGAAAGAGAAACTGCACTGTCCAGTATGTAGTCTCCACTTACCTTCCTTTTTCAGTGAAAATATTAAAGGTCTGTCATCTTCCTACCCATGGGTAAATCTGCAGAGGCAGAGTAAAGTCCTTCTTGCGGAACTGTTTTGGCAGAGAGAGAAGCAGGCCTAATTGCCAGGGATTCCCATGGGAAGACAGGCACAGACCCAGCATCTAAGCTTGTTAGCATGGGGACAGAGCAGCAAGCCCTGTTCTGAGGTATACAGAGGCATTCAAGAGAAGCTATTCTCTTCCATTGACAGTGTTGCTGTGAACAGAATCTGATCACTCTTTTCCAGCTTACTTGTGAAATGACATGAAGAGGAAAGAGATCATCTAACTATCTTCTTGCTGTGTAATCTCCACTGCCAAATTTCTCCAAAAGAATCATAGAATAGTCAGGGTTGAAAGGGACCTCAAAGATCATCTAGTTTCAACCCCCCGGCCATGGGCAGGGACACCTCTCACTAGATCAGGCTACCCAAGGCCCCATCCAACCTGACCTTGAACACCTCCAGGGATGGGGCAGCCACAAATTCCCTTGGCAACCTGCTCCAGTGTCTCACCACTCTCATGGTGAAGAACTACTTCCTAATGCCTAATTTAAACCTGCCTCTCTCCAATTTATACCCATTACCCCTCATCCTATCACCAGAAGCCTTTACAAGTAATCCCTCTTTAGCTTCCTTGTAGTCTCTAGCTTCCTTGTAGAAACTGGTTGCTATGTGCCAGTTTATACCAATTATATACCAATTTATGTATAACAAGCTGGTTTGGGGTGGTCAGTTACCTTTGCCATTTGGAAACTCCCCTTTGGCTCACAGTATCAAAGACGAACTTCTTTTTGTAATGCTTGTCAACAAAAGTGGGACTTCCAAGTGGTTTTCTTCACGCAGAGAGGTCTGGGGAAGTTTGTCAAATGCATAAATGGGATTTCTTTCATTTCAGTTTATACCCACTGTTTTTTGTCCTGTCTCTGAACACATCTAATAAGAGTTTGGCTCCACCCTTTCTACAACTCCCATCAGATATTTATGCACTTTGATAGGACTCTCCTCATGACACTTCTTTTCTCCAGGCTAGAAATTCCAGTTCTCTCAGCCTGCCCTTTAACAAAAGATGAACCAAGCTCTTAGTCACCTTCATGGTCCTTCACTGGACTTGCTCAGTATGTCCATGTCTCTCTTGGACTGGGGAATCCAGAACTAGACTCAGTACTCCAGATGTGTCTCAGCAGTGCTGAGTAGGATAATCTCTTCTGACTTCCTAGCAATGTTCTTCTTAATGTAGCCCATAAGGCTGATATCCTTTTTTACTACAAGGGCACATTTCTGATCATGGTTAACTTGGTGTTCATCAAGACAACCAGGAACTTTTCTGCTAAACCTCTTCCCAGCCAGTCAGCCACCAGCATGAAACATACATAACATGGGCATGGAAACAGGTACAGGAAAACTGGACACAATACATCCTTTTTGAAGTATGTTAATGAATTGGACAAATAGCAAAAAAAAGTCACAGAGATAACCCAAGGATTGTAGCAAAAGCTTCACAAATGGTAATGTAAAAATGCTAATCAATAAAAAAAAAGGTGTAATCAACAGAGTTCAGTTAGGAAGAAAATATTAGGCATAAAAGGGGTCTCTACTCCATCAGGCAGCACCACAGCAAAAAGCATTGCCTGGAAGCCAAACAAAACAAACGCAGAAATTGGACACAAAATTTAAGCCAAAGAAATTAAGCCAAAATTGAGACAAAGAAAAAGAATATTGGTCTCCTTTGTTGACAGAGAAACAGGCACTCTATGTCCTTGAAGATAAAACACATAACTACCTTGTGATATCTACTTTCTTCAGTTCATTACATGTCCTGATCATATATAATTTATGTCTATTAGTTTGCGCTTGGACCCTATTTTTGGATTGGATTAACAAGTTCCCTTTCAGTGCTGTAGTTCATTTTGGGATAGATCATTCTGAGGACTGTTCCGTACAGACAGTATGCAAAAGATGCTCTGTCAAATTGAACGCTCTTTGCTCTGCACAGTAGTTCACCAGCATCCCAGCAAGTCTTAAACCCTCAAACCCTCCTCACACTCCCCTCAGGCCATGTCCTAGCCCATTTGAGACCCAAGACCTTCTGCAACCAGATCTGTGGCCATGAAGAGCAGGAAGATAAAAAGACTCACCTCTCATGACATATGACCAAGCAGGCTCCTGTAATGTTAGATATCACGCCAGCCAACACAAAGCGTGAGCAAACCTTGCATGAAATTAATAGTAAATAAAAGCTACTATGTATGTACAAGCCTACCTACCATAAGGCAGAAAGACAGAGGAAAGTGAGGACATAAGCACACAGTCCTGCACTCTACCAGCTTGCACTGCAAGAGAGCATGTTTCAGTGGCTAACACTGCAGCCTCTGTACTTCATCCTACCAACTTCTGTAACAAGCTCTGCAAGAAAATCAAGAGATAGTAAAGCAATCTGTTAACAAAATAAGTGGTGATAGTAAACTTCTCATATAAAAAATGAAGACCATTTGTGGAAAAGGTAAAAATTACAGGAACACATCGTTCCAACACTGGCAAGCAATTTTGTATTTCTCCTTAACTATTTGTTTCCTACAGTGTAGTGTAAGATTTTTGTACATGATGAACATTCAATTACATCTGCCACCACTGCAGTTCAAGGGGTCACATATGTGACCTAAGAGCACAGCAGCTGTAAATTGGTTTTATAACTAATTTATTCCTAAAAATTAAATGTTCATGACTTCATTTTTGCTTTGCTGCAGGTAGACCTGCTAACCTTTGAGTTATTATAAAATAGGGAAGGTAGGCTTTGCAAGGTGCACCTTAGAGGAATGCATTACAAACTCATAGAATTCTCAATGAAACTTCCAATTACAAAGCAATGAATGGAAAGTGCATGTAGATGTATATTGCCAAGGGCATTACGAATCTAAATGTGAAGATTAAGATCAAAGTTTATTTCCCTGGGAGAACATTTATTCAAGCAATCAAGAACTTTTTGCATAAATCCCATTAAGTTTCTATAGCAAAAACCAAAACACCTAAATATAACTTCCTAACCAAATTATCATCTTGGCTCTTGAACAGAGAAATAAGCATTATCACTTAAAAGGAATGACAGGTTTATGGCTAGAAAACAATGTTCAAAAAGCTGTATGAAGCAGTATCATTTTTTTAAGCAGTCATCCTTCTTGATCTGAACCAAATAAATATTTTAAGTGAGCTTTCTTAAAATACATTGATCAAACTTGCCCTCTGATTACAGCAAGGAAAAGCTGTATAAAAGGCAATATTCTTCTGGTAGTATATCCCAAGGACACATCTTCCAACTTCACAGCCTGTCCTCAAACTGTGGCAAAGTACAGATGACCTGTGGTAGATGAACAACATTTTGCCTGCTGTAGTATTATTGAAATTTTTTTTATTGTTTAATAAAGGATGACATTTCTATCATACTGAATTCTGCATTCTAAAGTTCATTTCTTAATATTAGAGCAGAGGCTTTGTTCATATGCCTCAACTGATGGGTAACAGCTCAGGATGGTGGGAGTCAGTATCAGTTCTTCGGTATTCAGTCTGTTAACAGCTGAGCACAAAGAAGTGCAGCTGGTGAAGTACAGATGTGAAACCTTACAGTTTTCTGCCAGTTCTCTCAATGCAATGCAGATAACATTAATCAAGAAGTGGTTTTCTAAAATGTGTATGTAATTTTCAATAAAGTATCTTTGAGAAGGACCAATATGACAATCTTCTTAACAGCACTGAGAAACAAAAATCTGGAGTAGAGTACAGCCAGCTTTCTTAGTAAACTCGCGAGAGCAAATGCGTTATGTTTCCTCTTAGGACACATCTGGACACAGCAACTGCCGTGCTCCAATTGCACTATCTTGTTGGACATAGAACTCACTAAAGGTATTCCTTACCTGTTTATACTAGCATTCAGCAAGATTATGATTTACACGTAGCTTAAATGACAATTAAATATAGAAATGCCCTTGTCTGTGGAGTAATGCCTGTAATATTAATTACTAGAGTATTTGAATTCCAAGTTACAGGTTTTACATACTTCAAAAAGTGCAGAAAGAAGAGTGCAAAATTATTTCTGTAACATAAGACCTGTAGATAGTAATTAAGTTTGGGGTCCACCAGCATAAGACTTAATAAACAGGAGTGAAGTCATTGCAGGGCCAGCTAAAATGTTCAGGGCTGGAGCATTTGCCTGATGAAGAGTGGATGAAGTAACTTGGCTTATTAAGCCTGGAGGAGAGAAGTCTTCAAGAAGAACCTGAGAGCATCCTTGCAGATGACCTTATCAAGAATACAGTGGCAGGCTCTTCAAAATGGTGCATGATGGGAGGTTAAGACAACAAGCAAGAGCATTTCAGACTCTATATAAAGACAGGAGGAGCTTTTACACCTCAAAGAAAAACAAGCAGCAGAACAGGGAGGTTCCTGGGAGGGAGGCTGTGCATTCTCTGTACTTGTTGGCTTTCATGACCAGACAGAATAAATCCGTGAGTAATCTGGTCTGATGTCATGACTGACCAAGAAGGAGGTTGGACAAGAGACCTTCTGAGGTTCCTCAAAAGCTGAATTACCTTATGATCCTATGAGGCAAGGTCCATACATCAAGATAGTATTTAATAGTGTTTAAAAAAAAAAAAAAAAAAAAAAAATAAGATCCATCAGCCACTTTGGCTGCAATACCTATAACAAACTAAATTGTACACAACAGGGTAGAACTGAAAAACAAATTACAACCTGCTAGGAAAAATTAGCAAAAGTTTTAATTTAGATGCTAATTCCACCTACTAGCATGTTTATTTTCAAGAGAAGGGCTGTTTCCTCGGTTTATTAGTATATTTGCATGAAAATGTGATCTATGCTTCTTTACTGCTCTTCTGCTCTTCCTGTACATGCCTCATTTGAAGCCACAGTTGGTTTCCACAAATGATTGTTATGCTACAGAGAGAATGTTGAGTTCAAGTAGTGAAGGATTTCAGAAGGAGAGAGAACACTTACAAAGAAACATCCTGTTTCTATGAACATCTGTTAATCCATAAAAATTTTATAAGAAAGAATAAAGGAAAATGCAACTGAGAATAAAGAAATTATACAGAGTCAAATAAGAACAATTCCATTAGGCAAAAGCTACTGTACCAACCAACTTCCAACCAAGAAGCTGTGAGGGAACAGTCTTTTCCAAAGAGAACTGAAGAATACGCTTGCATCAAAAAAATACTTAGTCCAAGAATGTGGGCATAAACCAAATAATTGGTGAAATACATAACTGAAGGAGGGACTATTAGAAAGATAAAGATTTTGATGCATGGGCATAAGCAAAGAATTGTGATCAATGGATCACTGTCTAAATGGAAACCAGTGATGAGTGGTGTCCCTCAAGGATCTGTACTGAGATGAATACTGCTTAATATCCCTGTTAATCACATAGATAGTCAAATTGAGTGCAAACTTAGCAATATCAAGGTGAGTGGCACAGTAGATTCACTTGAGGCACCCATGCAAACCTCAAACCTTTTCAGGGGAAATCTTATTGTGGCCTTTCAATATGCAAAGAGGGTTTATAAGAAAGACAAAGTAAGACTTTTTTTTTTTTTTACCAAGGCCTGTAGTGACAGAAGAAGAGGTAATGGTTTTAGGATGAAAGAGGATAGATACAGAATTGATATAAGGAAGGTTTCTTTTACAATGACAGTCGTGAGACACTGGAACAGGTGGTCCAGAGGAGTTGTGGGTGTCACATCACTGGAAGTATTCAAAGCCAGTTTGGACAGGGCTTTGAGCAATCTGATATAGTGAAAGATGTCCCTGCTCACAGCAAGGGGGGGGTCAACTATGATGATCTTCAAAGGTGCCTTCCAACCCAAACCATTCTACATTCTATGAATAGGTGGGATTAGATTTAATCCTATCTTCTCACAAAGAAATGTCTTTGCAAATGTATTTGCATTGTACCCATTGGCATCAGCCTACCTAAGGCAAATAATGAGTAAAATGTTTGCTTGGGTGAAAGAAAATAATAACCTCAAGGGAAACGATATTCTTTCTTGGGAGACATATTGTGATATTATGTTAAACTATGTTATTTGAATAAATACAACCAAGAGTAAAATAGCTTTGATTCCTTCAAATCAGCTGGTAGAAAGTAGGACTACTGAACAATGCAGTTCCTCCTGATCTGTGAAGCTTTTGGAGCAATTGAAGCAGTTTGGTAAGTATGGCTACAGCTTTTACAAAAAGAGGTTTCCCTTTTTCTTACTGTTGTTTATTGCAGCCTATATACATGAGGAGTACAAGAAAAGTGAAAGATGTTATTTTCTCAAACATTATGAAATACAATGTATTTCCTGTACCACAGATGATGTCTGCGTTAATAATCAAATTTCTTTGAGAATGTGGTCTTTCCAATTGTCCTCTTCAAATTTTTCATGGAAGTAAATTCCTCTGGAAATATTTTTCAATATTTTGTGATATAAAAAAAGAAGTTGAGAATTCACATAGCTAAGTAATAAATATTTGCAATGGAGACATACCACCACCAAATTATCATGTTTCTAGGAATAACTTATAAATCCTAAAAGCTTTTAGAAATTTCTAATCCAGAAATAAAATTATCGCTAGTATGAAATAGGCAATGTCTTTATTGTCTGTAAGAACTACGCCTTCTAGTCTTACAACATATCCTTCTTACCAGATTGCCAAGCAAGCTGACCTAGATTTTGAAACAAACAGGATCTAAAAATAGAGTATTTTCTAAAATAAGTGTTGCAGAGACATGTCTGCAGACAACAATACTATGAATCTGATAAGGAAACCATCCTGCGGTAAAAATATGATATTTCTATTTTGAACCAAACTTTAGTTCAATGCATTAAATGCAAGAACAAATACTTTCTGCTTCAGTGTAGTAAAGTGAATAAAGTCCCAAAAAAGCATCAATATCATTGCTACATTTATATTAAAAATTTACCAGAGTGTATAAAGTGAAATCTTGGCTCCACTGACATTCTCAGAAGTGTTGCCTTGACATCAAAACAGCAAAGGTTTTGCCCAAAGAATTCATTCCTACACACAGATTCTGGAACCTGTCCCTAAAAGCTGGAATCAACATCTAGGTCCTGTCTTTTCAGAATCGGACTGTGATTTCTTCATTCCCTTTCATTTCTTAACCTCTATGTTGAAAACTCCTGAGCCTGATTACTTCACATTTCCTTTGCTTTTTTCCCCCAGATTTGGCCCTTGGGCATTTCTGTCACAGTAGTACTTACCCCAGAATGATTAACACTGAAGTCAACAAAAGCTTTGTCAATTCATCCTGTGTAATGATACATATTTGCCTGTAAACAGAAGCAGTGGCTCCACACCGCCATGGTCTGCACAGGTGGTATCCATGGAAGAATCAGTGTATTAACTCAGAGAAACTCAAAGGATGGCTGATTCTTCCTGTCTTCTCCAAAGATTCACTTTCATTTGCAAAACTTTCTCATTCCTTGATCAGAAAACCCTACTGGCTGTATGGCTTCACGGTAGCAAGCATCTAAAAGATCATCTGGCATTAACTGTTGAAATAGTGGGTAATTGTAACCCAGAGCAGAACTATGGAACTATGTCAAAGCTGCTTCTTTTCTAAGCTGAAGAAATGGTTTCCTTCAGTGCCACTAGGCAGAATGGTTTATTTCTCATTGCATGATCACTAAATTCTTATTTTTCCAGCAGCTTAGAAGCCTATTTAAAAGATAATACTAACTGCACAAGAACTTCAGTTTACACAAATTTATGTGGCTCCATTGAATTTATTGCAGGATCAAGAACATGACCCAGCAGAAAGTCTGTCCTAACTGTTACAGGTGCTTGTTATTCATTTACATTGAGCTGAGTATTAATGTGATTATAGCTGATATTTCTTCTTGCTGTCCAATAGACTCAATTCCTTGCTGTGAGAAATATTGGTGCACTTGTAGTTCCAAATGAAAGCATCCGCTGTAACTACAGGTATAATGAAGCCAATATAAGAGGCTCTCTGATGATACAACTCAAGTGCATCTGAGCCCTGCTGCCAAATTGGCTTTCTTTTCTTTTCTTTTCTTTTCTTTTCTTTTCTTTTCTTTTCTTTTCTTTTCTTTTCTTTTCTTTTCTTTTCTTTTCTTTTCTTTTCTTTTCTTTTCTTTTCTTTTCTGTAGCATCTGCTACATTCAGTGACCAAAAAATGTCATGACATACCAACAAAGTTTACATCTTACCTGCTGCATAAGACTAATTTTTTCCCACGTTAAGATAAGGTCTTCCCCCATCAAGTCCAGTTAAGCTAACTCTATGACCAATTATAACTAAAGACAAGATAATCAGGATGTAGCCCAATGTTTGTTGCTAACAGATATAAAGGATAGTAATCTAGCAGGCTGAGTTAAAGCATGCAAGCAACTTAAATTATGTCAGTTCTTTAACCACTATTGCAATTTCACTGTATTGTGTAATAGTGGACTGATGTCACATTAATCTAGCAGTAATTTAAAAGAGGTACTTGTTTCTATTAACTCATAGCACCATTCAGGAAAAAAACGAATAGCACAGACCTACAAGCCTTGGCAAACTGATGCTGGATTCAAATTATTTCATACTAGCTCGAGGTCTGACCTAATCGCTAAATTGCATTTCCAGAAGTTTCAGCTTAAATTGTCAGATAGGCTCTGAAGGGTGCAGTGAAAGACTTACATAAAAGACCTATACATGCATCATTCCACTCATATTCGTACTTACACACAGATACTCTAAGCACAAACAGATGCCTGTAAACACAGCGATGTGCTGTTGAACAGCCCAGACTGCAAACACATAATAAGGGATTTAGGTGGGGCCCAAACAAACCAACTCTCATGGTTGGCCATAGTATATAGGAAGTTTCCTCGCAAATGCAGAAAAGCAAGGAAACAATAAGCATTGTCACAATGAGAATAAAAAAAAACAAACAGAATTACTCCTCCTCATGTGAACCTACAGCCCAACCTTTCTAAGAGCACAAATGCCCTGTTCTTTACAACACTTCCTGATTTCCCGGGTGGAATTACAGACTGTGCTGACTTTCAGACCTGGGTGGAATAGCAATATTAACAAGGATCATGTTGTCAACAACTCTACTGCCTGCGAAATTTCAAAGCATTGCAGAAAGAGTATTCAAGGGCCTAGCATAATTCCAAAGGTAAGATGATTCAGTAATTTGCATCTGGAAAAGTGTGGTAGCATGTTTAACCCTCTGCCAGAATGAAAAAGCTGTGATAGTGAAAAAGGTTGAGCCCTGATTTCTGGGTGCTGAGGTCGTATTTAGAAGTTTCAGGGGCGATTTTTTAATTTGAATGTTGATTCCAGGTAGTTTTGGGTTTTTCGTGATTTCCCACATATACTTCAAATCTGGACTAGGCCCGTCATGGACAGACAAGTAGATGGTAGCTAGAGATAAAAAATTGCTGAAGATGAGTCAGGAAATGTAGGAGGCCCAGAAGGTCAGAAGGACAGCAGTGTCAGGGTGGGAAAAACAGATTCAGAAGACAACAAAAATTCCAACAAGTGTGATGGATAAAGGCAAAAAAAGGAGCAGCTATGGTACTTGTGAAGGAGAGGTGCCTCTTGGCTATGCTTTGTGTCCCAAACAATACCATGACATTTGCTAGGAGAGCAAGGGTCTGAGTCTATTCAGTCAGTACAAAGATTTCTATGAGTATCAGATTGGATGTTTACATCCAATGTTTAAATAGTGGGTAGAAATAAACATCTCATTGGCTTTAGACATAAACCAGTTTTTAAATTATGTGTTCCCTGGAAGATAACTGTTCTATATTCTCTTCAGGGACATAATTGCTTGAACTGGTACAGTTTCAGAAAGCAGTACCTTTTCTTTTTGGAAGAGTCTTCCTTGACAATCTATCATTTTAATGAATGCATTCAGGATGAGAGAAGATTGAATTTTTTCTACATTTAGTTTCAAAGCAAGTTCTAAGTAGGCCATGTGAATCATGGTGTCTGCCAAAAGGTCACCTTATTATTATTTAATCAAATGTGTCCAGTGGGGGCAGCTTGCAGAAGTCACATACAAACACTTAACAGACTCAGCACATCAACAGGTTCATGCAAAAATCTACATACTCTTTTCAGCATATTAAAATAAAGTCAAGAAAATACCAATTTTAAAAGAATCAAAAAAAACTTCTTACATGGCTTTAGTGACCAATTAATAAAACATCTAAATCCACCCCACTGATCTACATCAGCAAGCTGATCTTGACAAATGGCCAAAACCAACAGAAATGAAGTAGCAGGGATAATACATAGTCACTTATTTTAAGGTACTTCAAAGAATCAATTTTCTCTGTGTGTAATGTACGTACTATAGGTTTCTCATCAGATATTTAAAAAAATCTAAGAGATAAAACAAATGAAGATTCACTATAGACCAAAAAATATAATAATTTTACATACTTTCCCCTGATGAATAAAAAGTTAAGGCTTTGCAAACATGCTGATTTAGAAGAACAAATTATCTGAATGAGCTTCACAAATTATACCTTAAGTTAATTTACAATATGATATACCAGCTGCAGTGGTCATTTAATTTCTGTAGGGAAAATTCTCTAAGCAGCATCAATATGCAGTATGATTTATAGTCACATACAAGTATTTTCTTACCATAATGAATTTGGTATTACAAATAAACTCAACATGCAGCTGCATTTGTCAATTCCCTACCTACTATCAAAGTAGCTACTTACCTAAACAAAGCAAAGAAACTCATGCTGACATTAAAAGTAACAAAAAAAAAAGTTAAAGTCCCCCTGCTGATGGCAATAGCTGCCACAATGTCTCATTTATCTCCTTCAGTTAGAAAAATAATAAAAGAAAAACTCCCTCCAAATATATCAACCCTACTTTCAAATAACCAACATAAAGCCGCATCCTGGAGATCATATTCAAAGTCACTTTTTCATGTCAGTTAGGAGGTGAAAGAGAGGGAATGCTGCCACACAACTGTGGTTTTGTAGCAAGCTCATGGCATTCACTCTCCTTCACCATATGGATTTGCTGTAGATATTCCAAAAATCAATAGCTAAAGTAACCTTAAAATAAAGGATCTTATCAGTAAGTGTAATCTAAGAAAAGAATTAATGAAGTCTTTCATCAGTCAACTCCAGATAGTAACCCCAAGATGTATCAATACATGAGCACCATAGTAAATAAATGGATTATGATCCGGGATGTCTCTACATGACAGACTCATTCTGAGATTCCACAAGGATACTCTCCTGCAGAAAAGCCACTTCCTATGAAGCACTAAATTTTTTTTGTGGAAGTTAATACACTTCAGTTCTAGGATTTTGACTTTGAACCAAATGGCATCTCTGTGTTTGCTACATGCCATCACTCATGAAACTCATTTCAACATGTCCCACTTTTAGGTCAATACAGTCACACCACAGTCAGTTTAAAAATAAACTTGATTAAAACTTTCAGGATTGTTTTGGAGGCTGAATCCTAGTAATACATTATTGATATCAGTTAAGAAGACTGATGTGGGGAACACCCTAATTTAACAACTCTCAAAAAGTGTTTTTTAAAATAATTTAGGAGCTTGGCATCCAATTCAGTGCCAGTGGGAGGACAACTATTCTGAGGAATATGTACACAATCTCTGCTTTTCGTTCCATATATTTCTTCATTACATATTTATAATGAAGTTTCCCTGTAAGTAGCTGGAGGTCACATTGTGTACATACAAACAAGTGAAATTGTCATTCAAATCAGATCTGGCAGAGAAAATATCCATGAGGATTTTCTGACCTTGACATCAGTATAAGTTGGCAACTGAGAAAACAGATATTTACCATTTTCTTTCATATACTTGCTAAACTGTTCTGAATTAGAAATTCCATAGAAGATCTGACATCTAATTATCATATTTAAACAGTAAGTGCAATGTACATATAATGAAGACACCTATTTTATTCAATGGAGCAAAGAAAGAATTTTAAAGTCATTAAGAACAAATAGCAACAAGTGTGTTCCAAACATGAATTTCAGTATAATCTTCAAACCTTCGACTGCCTCTTGTATATATCTGTTTTTCTGGTAGTCCCATTTCATTTTTATATATAGAGAATAGCGTACTTAAGTTTAGAAGTCTGTTGGTATATACAGAGAAATCTTTATTTACACTATCAGGAGATTATCAGTAGTATAGTAGTGGTTTATATGATCCTCATCATTACATAACATTAAAAAAAAGAGAGGTTTGCTGCCAATCCTTACAGTAAGCAAAATAAAGTCTTTGTACAATTTATATGCTAATATCAGAAAAAGCATTTCAAGGTAGTGCAATAAAATTAATAGATCCCAGTGGAGACACATGACAGAGACTGGCTGCATTGGTATGGGCACATGCACTGAACTGCTGGTAGCACTGGCTGAGAAAAAACACCGCCCAGGAGAATAAAGATTGTGATACAACACCTGCCATTCTAAATCCGCATCTCTCCCAGCTTTCTAGTTAATTGAGTGGGCAGATCTGCATCATCCCTTCTCTACACACACCTGTACCCACACACTTCAGCAGATTCTCTTTTCTGTTCTATGAACTGAAGGCTGAAGAGATATGTGTTTTACTTCATTTTTACATTGGAGGAAGCAGGTAATTTTGTTAGCAGCAACCCAGCTTCTGATAAAAAATGGAGCTTTGTCTCATTGACTACTTGCTGTGTAATGCACAGGTTTCTTCATACTTGGGAACTCCCAGGGGCCAATAAAGTAGCCCCAGCTCAGCATATTGCTGCTTACAACCATGTGGGCTAAGATCATGGACTTACGTCTTGTCCAAACACAGGTATTAAGAGAGGTTTCCAAAAAGATGCAAAACAATATTGCATAAGTAAGCACGAGTAGCGCTTAAAAGTTTTATCAAGAGACTAACACTGAATTCTGTGAAGACCTCTCTGCATAGCAATTTTCAGTCATCATAATACCACTTGGGACAACTTTAGCAATAAAGTGAAATCTCAAGAGCCATGTTGATGTTTTTTTCCCACCTAGATAATCAACGTGATTTATATAAACAGTAAATATTATCCTTGACTGCTTGCAAGATTGTTCCCAGAGTATCTGATCAGCTTCAAAGCAGTTCAGACAACTAGGGAAATCACAGATATACATATACACACACACATTTTTTTTCCTCTTCCTATAAATCTGCCTTGATCTTAGAATTATTCTTAAAACCACAAATATTTACACTGAAGCCAATGACATTTGTCACATGTTTATTACTAAATACAGCTGGCAATGGCTGCAGAACTGGAAAGTAAAACAGAACATTATTTTTACCAATGTTTCACAACAATCCACCTAAACCACAGATGCTTCCTCATAGCTTTCTTCAGTGGGAGAACTATTGAGCATCATAGTTTCTTTGACCAATCTAGGCAGAAAGATTACGGACCATTTTCAACTGCTTAGACCTGACATTTTTGCCTCTTCCATTCACTTACAACACGACTCGAGACTGCTCATTTAACCTCACAAGATTTAGGTGTCTGGTAGACAAGTACTATGATGCTTTTGTTCTCAGACTAGAGGACCTAAAATTGCTCCTAAACTGCAAGACTGAGTAAGAAACACAAGAATAAATATTCCTTTTTACAACACTGGGCCTCTCCTGAAACTCTTCTGCATTACTCACCCAACATTATGTAGCAATTCATTTAATTAGAAGCTCTGAGATATCATAATAGTTGGGACAGAAAAGAAACCAGCAGAAGCAAAATACAGCACTCTGCAGAACTTGGTGAAGTTAGAGTATAACTCAATGTGCTGATAGCAGCAATAATCAGGCACAAATACAGTTTCTGTAAGCCTGTGTACAAGAATATTTGATTTGATTTTCAAGAGATCTGCTGCATGTGTATTCTATGCTATGAAATCAAGATAAATAGGAAAGTTTGAAGCCTAGTTTCATTGGGGGGGTTCAGAACAATCTTGTCTTAAAATTGCTCTAGCTCCCTCTACATTTGTTTAGTGCTTTGCACAAGCTATAGATAACCAACTCCATTTTATTCAGGAAAAAAACCCAAACATTACAGGTTTAGACACTAGTTTCAAGAACAACTTGATACAAAGAATATTTTAAGTATTAGGATCTGAGGTGAGGTCAGGAACATAATTTCTTAAAACAATCAGGATTTTGCATATCTGAGTAATTATTTCATTTGTTTAGAGGAATTTGTATGTCACACTGCCCAGCAGCAATATTGCATAATTTAGAACATTATGAACTTCAAAGTTAATTGTTTCCAACTCAGTTGACAATGTCTTCTGGAAGNTCACCTTCCCTGGAGGTGTTTAATGTGCGGGTGGATGAGGTACTGAGGGGCATGGTTTAGAGACTGGTAGGAATGGTTGGACTCGATGATTCGATGGGTCTCTTCCAACCTGGTGATTCTATGATTCCACTGAAACACAAATTTATTTCACCCTTTATAGCTATCAGCGACTACCAGGTCAACAGATAAACCAGGTCAAATAGATAGACAACTACCAGTCATCTCTCTTTTTTAAATACTGAGAAAAATGAAAGGAAACTTGAGGTGGTAGGGGTGGTGTGGGTTTTCTTTGCTTGCTTGGTTGCTTTTTTAAAATACCAACAACCACTAATGAAGTTTACATCTTATTCCTTCCAATAGTTACACTTTATGAAATTTTGGAAAAATACAACATCTTGTTACTTGGAAGGCTTAAATAGTAAAAGCTGTGAATGTCTGGTTAGGCAACCTAAGAATTTATCTCCTTTTAATTTTATTTTACTTCATATACTTTCAGTATGTTAAGTTTCCACAGACTTTTGTCCTACAAATCAGGTTGAGAGACATTTGACAGGATTCTCTTTTGGCTTCACAGACTTAATTAAAACCACAAAAACCAGAAACAATTTTTGCATGGAAATTCTAGTTCCATATCAGAACCAAAATAAACACTGAATTTCCAGAGCTGTATCATTCCTTACATAGAAGAATTGGAGGACAACATTATACATACCGTACTTTTTATACAGAAGAAAGATGCACTTTGCCACAAAAAAAGGAAAACAAGAACACCTTCAGTACAGTGTGTCCTTTGTCAGCATATCAATAAGCCTGAACAGCAACATTACACTAGGTCTGGCAACAGGGTGTGCTGTATGGATCGAAAAATTTGTAGCAGCCTCTGTTGAAGGCATATTATTATATAACTCTTAGCTCCCATCAAGACCAACAAAGAACACTGCAGTGCAACTACTAAGTGTCATGTTCTAAAATTACTCCTAGAGTCAAAATGCTTGTAAAGTTAATGAATAAAGACAGTACAACATTTTAATCTATTTTTCCCTTATAGTTACTCTATGAAGCATTAAAAAACTGTTATATCTCTTTCTAAGCAACTAGAAATAGAATGGGCAACTAGGTGGGTGACTAAGGGTCTGACTTGCAAAAACATAGAGATGTCTAGAGGCTGCTAGAGCACTTAAAAAACTCAAGTAATTTTTTACCTTTTAAATTATAAGAGTAAGGCAATCCTATGTAGTTCTATAAGTAAGGGTTGGGTTGTTTGGGTTCTTTTTTCCTTTTAATGTAAATACTTGTGCATCTGCATTCCTAGGACAGAGAAGTGCCTTGTCCAAAACCATATTCCTTTGATATGACTGGAAGGGAAGATTTATAAGCCTCTTTTGCTGTTTTTTTTTCTCTCTGGATGATCCATGGTACCTGTTCATTACTAAGGAAATGACATTCTGTGATCCTGAATTCTTCTTTGCTGTCTGTCAGGTTGCAGGTGGAGTGTGGTTCTGCTATTAAAATAGATGGGATATTCAGAGGGTCTACCTGACTGATGTTTTCCCTGAATACGGAAGCTCTGCACACATGAGTACCTGAGATTTAGCAAACAGGAGGGGGTAGTTGAGGAGTAGAACACGTAATTCTACTTGCTTTCCTAGAAATTTAAACATGCAGGAAGATGTACAGGAAGAGCTGTAACTACTACTGATCAGCTCTACTGTATTTAGGAAGGATTCCCAGACCCTCAACCTAAAAATCTATCTCTATACCTTCTCCATATGAAGCCAAGCTATTTAGAGTTAGCAGAAGAAACACCATCTAGTCCTCTGTGCTCTTTTAGCTTTTCTTAAGGGCTTTGAGCCAAGTTATCCTCTAATCTAACTACCGTGACATAGCAGAGATGAGTGGCATCTTTATTTTTAGCACTAGCATGCAGATTGCAAATCAGATGGGCACACTTTGCTACAGTACTGCGTGTCCTTAAGGAAAAACAGACTTTATAGTTTGGCCTGGAGAATACAGCAAACATGAAAGCCAGGTAGGAAATTCTCATCAGATCTGTGCAGGAACATAGCTGTGACCCTGTTGTAGATCACTGTCCAAGTTTTAGAGTGCCTGGCTATTCACGGGACACACCAGGAAAACTAGTAGTTCCTCAGAGAGATCCAGGAGTGCTGTAAAAAAGAAAGATGCAGCTGAACCCATCACCTGGGATAACAATTCAACTAAACCATGGCATATCAGGAAGTCTACTCTCCACAACTGGCCTTTTGCCTTCACTATATTGGCTACTTCATGGCACCCAAAACTGCACTAATGGTGAGCAGCAGGTCTTTCAGATCTAAACTTTTCAATACAGAGACTTGCCACTCAAGATATTTATAGAAATAATAGAAGATACGGAATTAAAATTTTGTCTTACAATCTGCATGGTTTCTCTGCATTTAAGAGTTTATTTTTCTAGATTAGAGTCCTAGGTTTTGCAATGGATGCAGCACCATGGATTTCAGTGGATCTGCCACGTGAATGTACAGCAACATATCCTGTCTCTGTACGCAGTGCATGGCTCGAGCCTTCTCTCAGTGTCAATGTTAATAAAATAAACCTCCTAAATTTCAAAAAGAAAGGTCTTTCCAGAGGGAAAGAAAGGAAAAAGTCTTTTGCCAGAGAAACCTGTTACTGTTCTTCTGGCTAAACCTGCACTACACAGATAAGGGAGTTACGTATCACTAACCACATGCATAAACAGAGCTGAGGATTTCCACTGTACAAAGCATGTGGATGCTAATGACTTGGCACAAGTGAGCATCTGTTATCAGGAAAGCAGCCCATTTATTTACCCAGAAGTTTGTGGTTTCAATATGACTTACCCAAACTACATGCAAGAAAATATTGCACCAAAATTATACAGAAATGCTAGTGTATGGACAGGAATACTAATGGAATTGACACACACTGTACCACAGAAATTTAGGTAAAATATATCCATCTCACTTGGGGATCCAAACCATGTCTATACTCGTGGGAAGTTTCAATCTCCTCTTTTTTTTTCTCCATATGCATTGAAAAACAAGTACTAAAAAAGAGTGTCTATAAACTTCTCCCAACTATCTTTCTTAATGGATTTTAATCAAAACGATCAATTCATCAGCTGCAAATTGTTATCTAGAGATTCTAAACAGCTGAAGTACCATTTAGAATAACACCCCAAAGTAAAGTAGCACTTTGCTGTATTTAAAGTGCTCACCCAAGAGCCCAGACTATTTAATTCTGTCCCTGATGCCCTCACTTTCTTGAGGCTCAGTCATTATTAAGTCACTAAATTTCACCACTCTACTGCATATGTATTTGTTGAGCAGTCTCAAAGTCTGCAACTGCCTTCTAGAAACACAATAAATATTTGATTATGAACTGCAACATAGATTTCTCTGCTTGCTTTAATTTCAGCCTACAGTTGTAAAACAGGAGTACTAATCCCTTCTTACCAGTTGCAGGCTTCTGGACATTAATTTATTAACACCCATGAGATTATCTGAAACAGAAAACCCAGATAAATGCAAACACACTAGATCAGCAGGAATACTTTAACTAAACTATAGCCTCAATACATAACTCAATAAAGGTAATAAAAAAAACTGTTTAGCAGGAAGCTGGTACAACAGCCAAAGAACATTTATAGATGTTTCAGTTTTATATGTCATTTCACAAAAAAAAGCACCGGTATTTACCTGTGCACACACAGTTATAGTTAGTTTCTTAACAACTTTCCAATCATTTTGTTGAATTTGTTTGATTTTAAAGTGACTCCCTCCTAGTTAGGCCAGTTTACTTTTCCCACCCACTTTACTTTTCAGCATTCAGCACAAAATTTATTGCCATTTTCAAAGCAATCAAGGGCTTTTGCTTAGAAACACCAACTCTGATTTTGAGTGTATTGGCAAAGTGTTCATAAACATAGAAAGGTTATTGTAGCATCTGTCTGCATAAATAGAAAGTATAAGAGGACAGAGAAGACCTACGCTTTACATTCTCATTGAAATGAATGATTGCTAGGTAGCTAGTTACACCATAAATACCTCAAACACACAGCAGGAGAGAAGTCATAAAACAATACTAGGGACGTTCCCTAAACTGACACTTTTTTGTTAAACAGACAGCACATAAGCATGGTAGGATAAGGCTGCAGGTACAGAAATCACACAGTGAAATACATTCTTTCAAAAAGTGTCATCTTGAGGAGTATATGCAGAGATCTTGTTTAAAATATGAATCCATTGTTAGTCCATGTGTTATATACAAAGTCAGCTGTGTTGTGGGAAGAATTCATTCCCACTCTTCTTTGAATCTACTGGCATCTGATTTATTTAAATAGCAACAATAATTAAGCCTCAGCCCACCCTTCTACACACAGCTGACTTCTGAGTACAGTACCTGATGCCAGAACACCTCCACAAACAATAGGGGACTCAGAATTCTAAGTCCTTTAGACTGGTCTCAGCTTCCCACTGAAGCCCTCAGCAGATGTGCAGTGACTGCTCAGGCCCAGGAAACCTTTTTGTTTATCAGGGTGAGGCTGAAGCCCTGCACAGAGGCCGGAAGCTTGGCTTCAGCTCAATTTGAGACCTGGTCCCAGGTAGCAGCAGGCACAAACAGCCAAGGCTTGTTTTCAGTTCCCTGTGAGATCTACAAGGGAGCTCGACACTACACTAGAGGCAGTTCTTGCTCCTATTTGTGCTTGGAAAATATTCCTTTGGGCTTCTCTTTAAAAATATTTACAGAACTAATTAAGTGGAAACCACTGCTGACCTTTGAATACTAATTATTTCTGACAGTGTTCTAGAATAATTAAAACAGGGGGAACCGAGCTATTAAAGGAAACAGCTGTAGTATGCTGGAATGCTGTTCCTGCCACAGCTGCCTCTCCTGACCTTCAAGGACTATCTCATTCGGGAAACCCTGTGCAGCTCATAGTCACGGCAGAGCCCTCTTCCTGCTGCCTTCTCAGGGCCTAACCTAGGAACCAAATAGAGAACATCTCTTTGCTCTACTGACAGCCATAATGACTGCAAGAAAAACTAAGTTTGTTTCAACTCACACCAAGGACGGATCTTGCAACAAGGGCATCAGAGAATTAGATTTACTCTCTAGTTCAGAAAACTAGTTAATCCAGCAGCATCCCTACCCCCAGCAACCAAAGCATCTATTCCACAGTACAGTCGCATGAAGGAAAATAGTCCTAAAGCAGAAAAACTGAACAAAGCAGTGAAACCCCACTCTTGTAATTATGCACAGCAATTACACAGGAACCAAAATTTCTTTATGTCAGTAGATTGAGTAAAGCCAAAGGTTCACTTATTCATTTCTACTTTTCAGTCATTTCATACCTTGTTGAACAACTTGAAAGCCTTGAGAGAACAAACAACTGGCAATTTTGCTTTGAAAGGTTAAGCCCAGAGGCAGCTGAGGCAAAAAAAAATTACTTTCTGGAAAATATACATTCTGTGAACTGTAATTAGAGCTGTGGGAATAACTGATTTGTCGGCCCACTGAACGAAAGAAAAGAAGGGAAAAGCATTCACTCTTGGTTGTCAACACTGCCTCTCTGAAAAATGTGTCAGAGCAGAAATTGCCACCATCAGGGACAACAGCTCTGTTTATAGAGGTGGTCACCCCTGGATCTGCAGTACTACCCTCACAGAAACGTTCTGCAAGTACTAAGTTAGGCAGAGAAGTGGGTTGTTTCACTCTGCTGACAGGCATTTGTAACTGAATTGAGGCCAAATTAATTCAACGCTCAATTACCAGCTGCTCCTCAAGCAGTGACAGTAACACTGCAAACTGCATGTCCCAAGCCTTCAGGTCACTCTTATATCCTGTGCTTCCCTCATGCACTGACTGATGAAGAAGATACTCCATGATGCAGCCAATCTGAAGAGAGTGGTTACCTGTACAAATTGAACAGCTGTACGTCTCAGAAAATGATAATAAACCCCCCCCCCATGAAATAAAAACTCCAGATTTCATAGAAAAATAAGAAATTTAAATTATGACTCCTAACTATATTGATACCAGCTTCAAGCGTTATGCTGCTTACAATGGCAACAATTTCTTTCAAGTATTTAACTGTTAAACACAGCAACAAGAAGTCACAGAATACTTTTCTTAGCACATGACTCAAAAGAGGGGTCTCTGAAAGTACGAACGAAATAAACACAAAGGTCTTGGCTTCCCTCTCACCACTTCCATTAGCAATATAAAATAAAGAGCACACTACATAATTTTAGAGAGACTTTGCCCTAAATAATGCTGATAGTATAGAATACTAAAGCACAGATTATTTACACCATTTAAAAATAACAAGGATGACAAAATGCTCTGTACTGAAGGGCATTGGAAACAGGAGTTCTGGCTACCCTTCAGCTTTCCATAAAATTCTCTGTGGATCTTTTGATGCTGTTAGGCATAGGAGATATTCTGGATTAGATTACATAGTTTTAACTATGCTTTACAGCAGCACAGAGGGAAAGAATCTGCAAATAATTTCATTCATGTACTGTATAAGAAATAATTGTGTCCTTCTTAACTGCATTTCTAAAATCCATAACGTATGTGCAGTGTTGAAAGCAATAGTATTAGCACCCACACCATACATTTCAAGGCAGAAAAACTGGCTGTGCTTCCAAATTGGTTGACAGTTTAGGAGGTATTAAGAACAAAAAGTAACCCAACCAAACCCCTCTCAAAAACAGACTATTAAGAAAAAAATAGAGCCAGCAGGCTCTTCATAAACCCAAACAAAAAGATTACACAAAATATTTAGCCTAACTAATTTTTTTCATCTTTCAAATGGATTAAAAGCTGATAATGGATTTTATGAGGTTATGATGATTATTACCAGGGTCACTGGTCGTAATGAAAATGTTTAAACTGGTCTTAAAGCAAGACAGGCAATTTATCCTCTTCCCACAGAAGTCTGATTCCCAAATAGCCTCAATTTAGACATGGAAAATATAAGTTTATCACCTAAATGTATTTTTCTAATAGCCCTAAACATTAAAGTAGAACAATTATTAAACCACATGGGTGTCGTTTTTTTGATCCTATTAAAAGAAAGGATGTCCATGTTGCAGAAATAATTCAAAATGTTATTCTGTGCTTTCTTTCATTCTATTGTTTAAATAACAGCATAATCCAAAACCTGTCACTGGATGGAAAGAGTGTCCAAGAAAATTAACAAGAGCTATGTACTGCCTTATGTGAGCAGTTTTGGAAATTATGGACACTTTTTTGCCTGGATGTTCCTTTATCCAATATCTGTTCCTGGAAAAGTCCTTGAAAAGCTGCTTTTAAATACTGCATTAGGATTTCTAAAATATTCAAAGAAGTTTTGGGTTGCCCGTGACTTACATTTTCAGTTTTTCTTCCTCCACTAGGGTGTAATACATGTGTACTTTATACTTGTCTTTTGATTGAGAGGGAATGCTCTTCTGAAAAGACTTAATCTAAGCAGTATTTGAGCAAGATAAGAGGAAGAGTGAGGAGCTATGTAACTCAGTGACAAAACTATTCCACAATTAAAGACAAAATTTGTTCAACTACAAAAAAACCCCAGTTGGATCTGCGAGGCACTGCAGGTATAAAAATTTCATGCAGACATCCTAAGCTTGAAAGTGATCCACTTCTGGTTCCCTCAAGTTAGTTTGGACTTATTTTGCTGCTGCTATTTTTTTTTTAATCCAGAGACTGTAAAGCCAAATGTCATTCCTATACAGTGCCATATCCTCTTAGACACTGAGAGTGCTCAGCCTCCAGCTTCTGTAAACAGTTATGTATTTGTAGAAAATATTGTTACTTAGTAGTTTAAGGAAAGTCCCTGTTTACAAAGAAGATGGCTGCTCAGCAAAGCTGGAGTTGTTTGACCTTATTAAAGGAGATAACCAAAGCACAGAGGTTGTAAAGGAGACTACACAACGTGCTAAGTAATTTGTGGAAATTTGATTCAGCTTTTATAGCAAACATGCACAATACTTCATTCTTGCGATACAGACTATTGCACAGCATTCAATCAGTTTGCCATAATGCTAATCTACAGGGTAATTCAGTGTGAAATAAACATGACAATTTCGTTCCAAATCTCTGATCTATGTTATCCTCAGAAGCTGGGGGACAAAAAATAAAATCAAGAGTATCAAGAAATATTTGTCTCATTATCAAGTACTCTCTCTATACACTAACATCTATTCACTTACTAAGGTAAAAAGACATTGCTGATCTCTGAATGGCATTACATTTGTTCATATGTTAGAAATTAAAGAAACGTGTCTGAAATGTCTTTTGCTTTTACATAAACTTGAGTATTAATTAGTAGAAAGCTCTTGCCTCTTCACTTCAATTACAACAAACTCCTGAGTGTATTTGTAGAATAAAACTCAAGAGAGATGCAGCAATCAAACATTCTACTGTTCCTACACAGAAACTTGAGACTAAGGAAAAAGTTACATATGATTTCTACAGAAATTTGAACAGGTCCTACTGTATTTTCGACTGATACATTTCCTTGACATGTTTTATTACAACTTGTTTCTTTCTTTCCTTGTTTTTTTCAAATTCTGTTCCAAAGTAGCTCAAATGAGATGAATGCCTCTGGCAGCAAGCTCATGTAGCTGGTAAAAAAAAGAGTAGAATGCCTGAGTTCTGGGTTAATTTGTACCAATATTTCTGACTAAAGTAACCTGTACATCCTAGTTAAGCCTTTAATCCTGGTGGGCATTCTGAGGAATACACACATTTGCAACACCTCACTTGATTTTTGTGCCTTATTCCCTTCAGAAAAAAACCCACTACAAATTGTGATAAAACAAAGCTGGAACGTACTGCAGGATTAGCTCATAACAACAGGCAACATTAAAACTCTGTGGGACATCCTAAAATGTTCTAAATTTATCTAGGCAGCAAAAGATGACAAAATATATAATATAAAGTGCTGGAACAGCACAGTGTCAGGTGTGAGTTGGCAGGGACATGTTCAAAAGTCAAATACAGCCACTACAGTACCTTGGTATGGCATCATACTAAATTAGCATATGAGGTATCCTGTGCAGTCTCTTGCTGGGAGTCAGAACTGCATAAACTACTAATAAACTATTAATTTAAAAGACAATTACATGAGTAAATAGTTTCAAAAATGGCGATTATACTTGCAGGAGAAATGTATTCTTATATCACATCTTCTCATAGCTGATCTCATCATAATTTTATTTCGTTTACCTTAAAAGCCTTAAATTAAATAAGAAAAATTTTCCTCCTTTATCAATGAGAAAAACCTACTCAAGCCACATTTAAAAGGATTTCCCTCTATCTAATTCAGCCCAGACTTTTGTCTCTGTGATAAGGTTGAAAGCCACTATAGCTTTCACTGTCCTTTTGTATAGCTAAATTAGAAACAAAATTTTGATCCAGATGAAATTTTCTTTCAGTTCAGATATGTAGTTGAGACCTGTCTTCCAATATACACTCACAAGTATTTACCATCATATGAAGAAGAAAACAGCAAGTAACTTAAAATCATAGTATTTCTTTCTTTAATCCTTGAGAGTACTAAAGCAAGAATGTTTCCATGCCACAGTTTGGTTTGTTTGTTTCTGGTTTTTTTTCCAAAAAAAAAAAGGTAGATCCAAGTAGCAAACAATATCTCCCTTTCCACTCAAGGACAACTATGGATGCTGATGATGGAAAATGCATTTTGTGCACGCTCATTATTTTTATACAATTACCTCCTTTTGCCAGGGCTATTTGCAACTACAGGTGTTGTCATTCAGTTTCTTAATCTAGGTTGCCCTACATCCTGCAAATCAGTAGTTCAGGCAGCTGAGTTACCTGATTTGACCCTGTAATTATCATATGAGAAAATGGAGGTCTAATTAACACTAGAGTAATCAGTTTTTCCCATGCATGTTCATTAACAAACTCAGTCTGTTTGTTCAGGACAGCGGGTAGCGTGTTGTAAGGTCTGCAACATTCTTGTATTTTGTTACAGGGGGAAAAAAACAAAACCCAAGAAAATCTGCCCACAGAGGGTTTTTTTTACTGTTTTCCCCAGCACACACAATGTTAGCTAAAAGCATCCATGTATGCACCCAATAACCCTGCTTACATTGCAGAGAACAAAGTGTGTCTGGAAAAATCTGCTACCAATTAATACCACTTCTTTAGTTGTCACAGCAGGTGTGATACCAGATGCCAACAGAGCCTGTACATCAGGTCTGCTTGCTGTAGCTTTAGATTAGTACCATCAAAAGGTTAGTGTTAACTTTCACACACAACAAAAGGATCTCTGTGACCTTCCTTAACTTTACAACTTCAGTATAACTTTTCACTCTCATTTTATGCACAATAAAAGCAGAAGAGAATAATGTAGGTGTGCTGGTGTCAGATACCTGAAACTACTTTTCCTAGAAAAGATCACTTGACTTGCTGCCAGTTGCAGCGCTGCCATCAGTATGCTAACTGTACTGTGTATCTTCTTAAAATAGAAGCAGCTTCTGCAGCCCTGGCCCAGGAGGCCATATCACAGTTGTTCTGAACTGATTTATCTGATCAGGTGTCAAAAGCTGAGTATCAGACCTAAGCTTCTTCCTCAGCTAACTGGGATGACAGCATTACTCATTCCTCCAGCTAAAACAATGAGGCCACAGTGGAGAAACATGACTCAGACCACCAGAACGTGGTAGGTCCAAAGAACAGAAACAAATGCCTTTGTAGCTGGACATGATCAAGTCCCTGTGAGGGGCAGAACAATTCCAGGAGAAAACATGTATTTGCAGTATCAGAAAGCCAAATTCATGTTGCACTATGTAAGGATAACTTTATAAAAAAATTTCTTTCTCCATTATATCTGGGTGATTTATGAGTCAGAATATGACAATGCTAATGGTTAGAAAGAAGAAAAAGAAAACAAACTTGCACGAGGATTCTGCCACAGTCACATGGAAGCACAAGACTTCTGTTTCAAATAAGGGATAACCTCTACTGGAGAGAAGAGCATTAATGAATAAAAGTGTATTTCGACTCCTGTAACTGAGTTAGTGGCAGATGAAAGGCAAGTCAGAATATGGGTGAAAAAATGGAAACATTTATTTTTTGACTATCTAAAATGCCTGATCTTCCATGGTCATTCAAAAGTAAATAGGAAGACACTGGTGCCATAACGTGCCTCTCTAGAGCCTTATCAGTCCCTTTTTCCTGAGACTCTTAGTAATTGGCTGATTTGCAGAGATATTGAGTACTCGTTTAGTACTAGAAGTGCAAAAACCTGTGAGGTAACTGTAATTCATGGTCATTCATCGTTATTACTTTGAATGTTCTTTGATGTTGCAATCAAAAGACAATAGCCATAAACACATGTATGGGTGGGGGTTTTTTTCCAAATCTATTGCTCTCTAAAACTAAAGGAATCCATCACTGACAGTGAGGATGAGAAGCTAAACATTTTCCTGATCCAACTCAATAATCTGAGATAAATAAAGTGTGAGAGAATCAAGCAACAAAAAGGTGTTAAATGTAAAGGCAGAGTAATAGCTGAGCTCCTTGTCAGCACACCCCGTTTGGATGACTGCTTCTCACAGATTCATAGCTAAAAATTAGTGTACTAAATTCCAAGGGAAAATAGCAAGAAAAACTCAAGTATCAGAAAGAGTCTGAAGCTAGGAAGGTCCTTAGATGAAATGGGTGTATTCACACATTAACTCTATCATCCAAGCTCGGGCTAAACTTGTGGGTCCTTCATCAACAACTGGTAAACAGATCATATTCTAATACAAAGTCCAGAACAGTGAGCAACTTTCCTCATAGCAAATACACCAGTCAGCACAGCAGTAACACTCTTTACACATCCCTGTTAACCTTGCTTTTACTCTGAAACTCTCCATTTCTCACCTTCCACATCAGCAGGGACAGAGCACTTTAGCTAGATTAGCTGCTGATTTTGATGGTGCATACAATTACATGTTTTGCCCATTTATTAAGATTCACTCTGCTGCCCTTTAAAAGGGATCTTTGTTTCCCACTATTGAAATAGTAGATCACAAAATCTGAAAAGACTGGAAAATAAAGGACTTCTCCCAAGTTCTTACTCTGCTTATGCACATCATTTCCCTTTCCCAGCTAGATCTGCAGCAGAGAGGCTTAACTCAATGCCCCCTAACTGCATTGCTAACTCGGATTCACTGACTTCAGCTGGAGCATAATAAGACAACACAGGATAATACAAAGCTTAGAATTATTTTTTTTCTAAAATTTGAGCAATAAATCTTCTTAATCTGACAGATATACCTTGGAATTTATTGCTTTTTCTATTGTAGATGGAAGAAATGTGTTACTGTTGATGTTAACACCTTTTAAGATTTTCCTTCTAAAATACTTATCAGCACAGCCCTATGGAGAGATGCATGTTATTGTGTAGGTTTAAGATCAATTCCTGTGAAATTACATTGTGAAAATTACAGCTAATTAATATGAATAGTGAATTTGCTCTCATGTTCATCCAGCTGCAAAATTCTAATCTTCATTTAACATGAACACACTCTGATGGCTTCACCACCGGGGAGGAAACTCAGGGCACTTAGCAAATAGCTTTAACTGAGGAGATGAAGATTGAATATTTGAAATAAAGGGGGATGGTGGTGGAAGGAAAATAACAATAGCTTAATGAAAAAAAAGAAAAGGAAAGCATAAGATTGCTTTTCCCCCCATATGCTGATGTTTACAGCAAGATATTAAACTCTTCCAAGATACAAATTATGAGTAATTAGGACAATTCTTGCATCCTTCTTGTGTCTATATAGCACTTACTAAAAAAAGAAATAGTTCTGTAACAGAACAGAGAGCCCCTCTACTTCACCATAATGAATAAGGGAGAAAGCAAAACACCCTAGTGCTCTTTGAGGACTGCGTCTCTCTTGCATGAACTCTAGTTACCTACTCAGTTCACTTTAAAACAAATAACTTCAGGTAGCAACCACACGTGTGGAAAACAATCCAGAATATGGGAAATGGGCAACTGAAGTTCAAAACTATTTAATGGACATTCACATAACTATTGTGTTAATAAAGGCTTACTAAGATTAATAACATTATCAGTAATAATATTGTTTGTAACATTGCTTCAGTCAAGCCCTGAATTACCTATTCACTTCTTTTCCAGACAAATCTGCTGTTGACTTTCATAGGCATTTACTACATGGAGAAAGCCTAAGGACTTCCTTACATCAGCTATTATAACTTTCAAATTAACACACGAGCCTTTTTAATTCATTTTATCACTCGTATAAAAACAAAACCAGTATTTTGAGATAAGATCTACTGATTCTTGCAAGGAAAAATGCATGTCACTGCTATAACTTTAGGCCTATGTTTGAAGTACAATGCACCACACAATTATTCTGAACAACAAAGCACACAGGTATACAAGAATAACATAGGTAAAACTGCAACAGAATTTGTTTTGTCTAACTCAGGCTTGTCAGCAAAGCAATGTTGCAGCCTAAATTGCAGAAGCAGCAGTCATACAAGAAAGCACGAAGGAGCCCTGCCAGCCTCATAAAGCATCATTGAGCCCTAAGCTGCCCACTGCCCCTTATCAGCAGGGGCATCTGAAGTGGACAGCATTGGACTATCTCTGTTAGACCTCTTGCCCAATTTCTCTTTGCACCTCCAGCTGCAGAACAGCACTTGCCCCCCATGCTGAGGAGCTGCAGGAGCACAAGTCGAACAGATCCAAGCAGGAGCTGGCTGCAGCTTATGGCTCTACAGGGCTAAGACAGGTTGTTTGGCTTAAAGCTCACGGCACAGATGTATTCCAGCACTCACAGTGCTATTACAGATACTAAGTGTTTTGATGGATTGACTTTAGAAAATGTTTATTGTCAGCTGTGGTGATGGTGTGCTGCAAAGAGTGAAACAGAGGGAGAGTAATTTAGTTTAAAATGCTGACTAACTATAGTCCTGCTTTGCTCCTCTTTTCTTCTTTGTTTATGTTAGCAAACAATAATAAGATATTTGTGCACATTTAAGTCTTTTCAACCACACATTTTAGAGAAAAAGAAATAAATCTATTCTTCATCTGCACAACCCACTGGCTGATGAGAAGTATGCTAATGGTATTCTATGGCCTGCTGTGAGGATGAACCTGCAGACATTTGGTAAAGAATGAATGCTTCTCCCATTTTTTCCTTTATTTATTACCAAATAGTGACAAGCCCACATTTCTTTCTCTAGCCCAATTGGGAGAGCTTAGGGCCTTTGACTCAGCCCAAGGTGGTTGAGAATCCCATCTGACTTTTCTCAAACTTTCAGAAAATATATTAAAGAGGCTTTCTACTTTGCCTCCTCCATAAATTCATAGTTAGTGAAACATTATTTTCCCCATTCTCACCAGAGATGAATGCAGATTGCTCTCTTCTGGAAAGCTCTTTCCTTGAAATGCTTTGTGGGGTTGACCTTTTAGAGGAAAGATTTCTTTAAGATACAGTATTCTAAACTTATTAAAATTTTCCCATCTCATGTCTGTTCTTGAAAACATGAGATATTCTTGGATTATACACATACAAACCCTACAATTTAGATATTTCTATGTCTCAATATGCTGTCAATAGGAAATGATGAAATTTGTTCACCTTATACCAGACAAGATTTGGCTGCTCTCATAGTAAGTAAATATTTCTCTTTAGCTATGGAAACGTTTATACATTCTTATGTTGAGTCACAAGGAATACATGAACAGGAATAACAGTTTTTGCACATTTCAGTTGTTTGTAGCTGCACAAGTAGAAAGTAATAAAGGCCATGATTTGTAAAAAACAGCTTAGCACTAGTTTAATTAAGATTATAGAATTCTAGGCTAGTGTTGTTAATCTTTTCAATAATAATCAAACAGAAATATGAACAAATACTTTCAAATCCATTAATGTTGGTTTCTCTCATGCATACATGCACATACACACTCCCTGAAACCAGAACCTAAAAACTTCTCTATTGTTCCCAGCCTTAATATATTTTATGAAATCTTACTTCAGTTATTTTTGTAAGCCATCAGTACACTCTCTTCCATAGGCACCATTTGTGATTTCTGCAGGAAAACATCACAGATACTTCCCTGATAAGAATTTCTCTTTCAAGCAAATTTGTCTTTCATAAAGGGAATATGATTAAAAGACTTTTTTCCCCCTCTTCCTTCATGTCACGTTTCACTCTGAAACCCTTATCTATTTTTCATGATGGTAACACCACAGAAGATAAGTTTTTATCTTGTCCAAACGAGGCTCAACTCACAAATGGCAGGGTAAAAAAAACAAACAAAAAACCCCAAAACTAAAATTAAAAACAACTGAAAAACTAAACTGGTAGGGCTTTCAGGCAACTAAGGGTTTTGCTTTCCAGTTTTACATGATGCTCTACTTCAAAAAGTGGTAAAGTCTGTTCTTAACTGCATGAGAATATGGAAGAAGAGACAAGTCCCAAGATGATTTTTGGTGTAGCACAGCATAATACCTATAATCTGGCTTTAGACCAAGGTACATCTAGTTTGCAGATCTCAATATGTTATTTTTCATACCATTGAACACAGATGTAAAATATTTAAAAGAAATAATATTTTTATAAAAGAAAATATTGCCCAATCTGACTTTCCACAAGAGAATTCGGAAATCACAGTCTCTTAATTTGCAGCCACTAGCAGCATGCTAAAGCATAAAGTTGAGGAACTTTTCTGTTTGTTCTTCCTAGTAAATGGCAGGAGTGAAAACAAGTAATGAAAGAGAAGAGTGCCCAGTAAAGCCTGTCATACAGAGGTATTTCACAGGAAAAAAAAATTCCATCATGTCCACCAGCCTTCCTCAGCCTGGTACCTTGGTTTCTGCAAAAACCACCAAAACCGCCCAATCCCTGTCCCATCCTCCCCAGAATGTGAAAATCTCTGCTGAGCTGTTGTTAGTCACAAAATGTTCTACACAGAAACATTTAAATTCTTTTTTCTGAAAATACTTTGTCGTGAACACTAACTTTTAAAATTTATAATGCTATTAGGTAGGAGATCATCAATGACCTGGATGAAGGCATTGAGTGCACCCTTAGTAAGTTTGCAGATGACACTAAGCTGGGTGGAAGTGTCGATCTGCTGGAGGGTAGGAAGGCCCTGCAAAGGGATCTGGACAGACTGGACTGCTGGGCAGAGTCCAACAGCATGAGGTTTAACACAGCCAAATGCCGAGTCCTGCACCTGGGGCACAACAACCCTATGCAGAGCTACAGACTGGGTGAGGTCTGTTTGGAGAGCTGCCAGGAGGAGAGGGACCTGGGGGTGTTGGTCGACAGCCGGCTGAACATGAGCCAGCAGTGTGCCCAGGTGGCCAAGAAGGCCAATGGCATCCTGGCTTGTATCAGAAACGGTGTGACCAGCAGGTCCAGGGAGGTTATTCTCCCTCTGTACTCGGCACTGGTGAGACCGCTCCTTGAATACTGTGTCCAGTTCTGGGCCCCTCAGCACAAGAAGGATGTTGACGCTCTGGAGAGTGTCCAGAGAAGAGCAACAAAACTGGTGAAGGGGCTCGAGAACAGGCCTTATGAGGAGCGGCTGAGAGAGCTGGGGCTGTTTAGCCTGGAGAAGAGGAGGCTGAGGGGAGACCTCATTGCTCTCTACAAATACCTGAAGGGAGGTTGTAGAGAGGAGGGAGCTGGCCTCTTCTCCCAGGTGTCAGGGGACAGGACAAGGGGGAATGGCCTCAAGCTCCGCCAGGGGAGGTTTAGGTTAGAGATTAGGAGGAAGTTTTTTACGGAAAGGGGCATTAGGCATTGGAATATGCTGCCCAGGGAGGTGGTTGATTCGCCTTCCCTGGAGGTGTTTAAGTTATGGGTGGACGAGGTCCTGAGGGACATGGTTTAGTGTTTTGTGGGAGTGGTTGGACTTGATGATCCAGTGGGTCTCTTCCAACCCGGTGATTCTGTGATTCTGTGAGATAAATGGTTTGCGTAGGTCTGATAAATCTGATTTTGTTGCTGATGGTGGTTTGGTGTTTTCTGGTGGATGTTGGTGAAACAAGGGCTACACAAAGCCAGCAGTTAATCACAGTACATCTGCATCATTTTTTCCTGATACAGAGCCCAGGATGAAAAGCAAGTGGGCTACAAAAGAAATACAAATGCTATGTGGAATGCTTAATATATTTAATTCTTAAGTACTTTTACAAAATGGAGGAAATAACACAGAGAAAATCCTCTTTTCATGCTTGTAACAGAAGAATTGTGATTACATTTAATTCTACTATACAGGCAACATTTTATTTCTCATTCTGCCTTAACACCTGTTACACCTCTTACAAGGACATTAGATTCACTTTTAGAAAATCTAATTTGCTTCAAAACCACTAACTCTACAGCTAAATCCAAATTTTTTTTTTGGGGGGGGGGAACTCCCCTAATTTTATTTTGTATCCTTATGTTGAGAACAGACTAGAAAGAAACTTCTCATGAATAACTGGCTGAATTTCCCGCTAGTTTAAAGGAACTTCTGCAAAAGAAATTATTTGTAGGTATGTGACTGAACATGATGCCATCACAGGAACAGAACAAGTAACTTAACTTTAACTAGAACAGTAAAAATAGGTGTAATGAACAGTTATATATTTGTTTTCTTAGCTTTGATGCTGTTTCTTAGTAATATGTAGTATTTCACATTTGTTCCATGCATGGCTAAATGTTCATGGTTTGTGTAACAAACCTAAACTAACCGCTGCATCCAGCAACAGGACAATGAGTTCTGTGGTGGGGGTGACCATTAAAGGCGGTGGGATGCTTTCCTGAATGAGGAATAGCCTAAAAACCTTGATCAGCGGTCGGCGCTAGGCTCCTGGCTCCAAGGCGGTTCCTGCTCAGTGCCTGATGGGAGGGGGCGGTCCTGGAAGCTACCACGGGAGATTTAAACGGTCCTTAGGGAGCACAGGCAAAGAGGAGCGTGGCAAAGAGCACTGTGGCACGTTGAACAGGACCTGTTAAGCAGGGCAGTTTGAGTGGC
>WAAB01020635.1:0-12492 GCA_013389865.1 Piaya cayana | reverse complement strand
GGGAGGGAAAAAGAAGAGAAAAAGATGCCGCTGTGAAGAATACAAATCCTGGCTCCTGGAGGAAACCTCCGCATTGTATCCGTTATTGCAATCTGCTTATTTGTTTGGGGCTAAATCCTCTCCATTCTGAGTTTGGCATCGATCTTGGTTTTGCACCCTCAGAGAGAAGATGGGAAGGTCTAAACAGCGATGTTCAGCGTGAGGTTGCTGCATGAGGAGTCCTTCCCTGCCGTCTGGCTGCCTCCTGAGAGAACCTTTTATTGAAACGAATAAGGAGAAATGAGAAAGGAGGAAAAAAAAATTACTGGCCTCCTCCCACCTTCCCCATCTTCTCTTGCTGTGAAAAAAAAAAAGTCTGCGCTGCCTGCCCGACTGCAGGGAAAACAAAAACTCAGAGCACGTATCTGAGAGGACTACAGGACTCTCGTTTCATTAAAAAAATGAAGCAACATGCTTTTCAGTTCCTCTCTTTGCGGTTCCTTCAGCCTTTCCCCACAAACCTGGGTGCCCCGGCCATGCCAGCGGAGGATCCTCCAGGATCACAGGGGACACATGCAGGGGTAAAATATCCCCAAACCTGGCTTCTTCTGACAGCGTCACTCAACAAGGTTTGTTAAAAACTTATCTTAATAAAGGTTACACAGCCAAGGCTTTAAAAATCACCTTTCTGATGGAAAAAAAATGCTGACTCAATGGGAACCTGCTGGAAAAACAGCCCCTGATGGCTTTGGGNAGAAACAGGCAGATCTCCCAATCTGAGAATTGAATGGTTGGACTCGATGATCTGGTGGGTCTCTTCCAACCTGGTGATTCTATGATTCTATGATTCTGTGATAATTTACTGTTTTCTCAACCAGCCCCAAACCTCCTCCCTCTCCCAACAACCCCAGGAGTGCAGCCTGGACGGGCTGCGTTGATGTAATCTTTGTAGTTTGGATAAAGAGCCCATGATCAATAAGGATTTTGGTTTTCCAGTGAAGCCAGGGGTTGAAGCATTTCTGTAGTTTTTGTATAGTTGAACTAAATCTAGGACTGAAACTTCACCTGTTGGGCTTCTCTGGCCTGAATTCTTGATTCGTTCTCCACTTGAACTTTTTGTTATTACTAACCTCGGTTTTCTGGTGGTGGCGGGTGAACAGCTTCCCTCTGCTCACTGCTCACAGAACACTTCGGTTAGACAAAGCAGGCGAGATAACTTTATCAAAGCCAAGAAGTTCCTCATAGATGGCACGACTGCAGCTACAATGCTTTGCTCCTCTCTGTCTGCCTTGGTGCAGGAGGGACTATCACAGAGAAAGCTTTTCCAGCTGTGGGGGCTAATAGCCTATAATGCTTTTTATTTTACCCCCTTGCAGCTGTCAATTAACGCTCCCAAGCTCCTTCTCGCTCCAGGAGTCGCTTTACGAGCACAAGGTGCCTTCCATGAGCCTGATGTGCAATGATTATCACTTGCTACAGCTCTTCTCATCAGATCACAGCTGTTTTAGAGGGACAACCTGTAGAAATAAACAGAGGAAAAATCAAAATGCATCACCCTGCTGCAGGAGCAGCGGCTGTGAGCTCAGGTAGCCCTCGCTGGAGGCTGATGAGATCGGTGCCTTCGTAATTTCTGCAAACTCGGTGTGATATTGAATATTTGCAAGGAGCTGGGGCTATTTCATCAGAACTTGCCACCGCAGGAGAGAGTGATGGTTCTTAGAAACCTAATTTGGGTGGATGCCACGGCTGAACCGTTGGTGCCGCTTTCTGTGCCTGTGGATTCTCTCCACAGCATCCTCGGCTGTGGACCAGCCAGCAAGGCAGAGCCCGCAGGGATGCAGCAGGAACACTGCTGACCCGCAGAACAAGCTCAAAGCTTAAGGAGGTGTTTAAGGTGCGGGTGGACGAGGCGCTGAGGGACATGGATTAGAGATTGGTGGGAATGGTTGGACTCGATGATCCCGTGGGTCTCTTCCAACCTGGTGATTCTATGATCTTTTTCAGTTTTAATTGCAGTGAAAGCAAACTCCACCATCAGCTCGGCAAGTCAGATTTGACCAGGCTCCTGGTAGATCACAAGATAAAAGTACCCAGCACCTCAGGATGTGCAGAATTGTCCCCCAGGGCCGTTGGCAACTGTTTCTTGGTGCCTCGGTTTTATTAGCTCACGAGCCTGGCGTCTGTTTTTCCTGCCACAGGATATGATTAACTCTGACTGGAGTCATCGCGCTGCACCCTGAAGCAGAAAATCCACCTGAATTCAGCACAATTGTTCTGCCTGTGGCCACTCCTGCCCAGCGTGGGACTGAGCAGACCTCGTGTGCGTCTCGTGGCCCTTCGGGGCAGGTCTGAGCCACCACAAGACGCGAGTGGGACTGTCCTGGTCTCCTCTGGCCAGGCAGGGCAGGAGGCTGCTGGCCCAGGGGTCAGCCTGGAGCCAGGAGAGGTGAGGGTGCTGCTCTAGGTTTGTTGAGAAGCTGCAGCGCTGCCTTCCCACCTGAGCACCCCAAAAAGGGGTGAGGAGGATCATAAACCAGCTCTGAAGTCCCGTGAACCTCTGGCATAGTCGGCGGGGGTGATGAGGGANTCTTCCTGCCATGAGTAACGGGGAAGGAGGAAAGGGCAGAAAGGAGGGACTGGCTCATTGCAGAGAGGAAATCCCTGCTGGCTCCTGGGAGGGATGCGATGGATGCAGAGCTGGGTCACGCGCTGGCCTTTTGCAATCGCTGCTCGCCAAAGCGAGCGGCTCTCCAGCTCATCCTTTCCAGCAGCAAAAGCCCAGGCTGGCTGGACAAGATCTAACACCTGCTGGAACCCCTGCCCTGTGCTGCGAGCGATCCCCAAACCAGACACACAGACCAAGGCTGAGTCTTTTACCCTTGATTCTGCGAGGTGTTATCAGGGGGTTTTGCAGGGGCTGCAAGTTTAAACTCCAGCAGAGCATCCCAGCAACTTGCTCCTCACAAAGAAAAGGCTTTCATAGAATCATAGAATCACCAGGTTGGAAGAGACTCACCGGATCATTGAGTCCAACCATTCCCACCAATCTCTAACCCATGTCCCTCAGCACCTCGTCCACCTGCACCTTAAACCCCTCCAGGGAAGGTGAATCAAACCCCTCCCTGTTCAGCCTGTTCCAGTGCCCAGTGACCCTTTCTGTGAAATATTTTTTCCTAATGTCCAGCCTAAATCAAACTCTGTGTAGCCTTCGACATCCCTAGCAGAGACACATAGCCCTGCTCCTGGAAGCAGAGTTAATCTTAATGACCCAAACAGGGTATTTTTGCAACCTCATCCCCTTTATCCCCCCCCCCCCACCCCATGAACATCCATCTGGAATATATTCCTTAAACTAACAGGGGGTCCTCGCTTTGCTCCGAGAGCAGTCTGGCTGCCTCTGAAGCGTAAGAAGCCGCTTTGACGGGAAAGAAACAGGCACATTTTACCCTCAAGTGAAGCTCCCAAATACTCCAAATATTTGTTTGGATGCATGGGCTGCTCACAGAGCTGGAATTAATAGTTTGGGAGAAGCGGGGTTGACTTCCCAGCTTTGCTGGGAGGTGGATTCGTAACCCCGAGTGGCAGGCTGGGCTGCTCATCCCTTCGGGTTGCCCTCAGTAGTGCTCCTAAAAAATTTCATTGCTTGCACTGATGGCACGTTAAAATCTGACGTACTTTGATTCAGTTTTGCTGCTTATTTTCCCCCTCCAACCTTGTAATCAGGTCGTACCCTCCGCTGCTGGAGGATAAAGAACCCGGTGTTCTGCCTGCTGCCATATGGAAGAAGCCCCTCTTCTAATGTCAAACCGCAGTGGAAATGGGGAAAAAAATGCTAAATTGGGATTTGGCATGAGAAATAGCTCCCTGCAGCCTCGGCGCACGGGTCTCTCTTGCAGCTGGTGGAGGATTCAAGGAGTGGAAGATACCGCAGAGGCTCAACCAGCCCCTTCAGCCCCGAGCATCGTGTCCAGGCTCCTGTGGATACTGGGTCAGAAAGCACCTTGCTTGGAGCAGGAAACCTCTCTTTATTGCCAGTGCTTGGAGTTTATTGCTTGTTAAACCGAAGGGTTGCTTGCTGCTCACATCCTGCAAGCATTTTATATGAAGACGCTTTGTATAATATGGAATAAAGAATATAATAATGTATAATAGAGAATAAGGGTGGTTACATCCTATCCGTAGTTTCTGACTTTCCCAGCCTGTGGAGTTGGAATTTGGCCTTGTAGCAGGAAAAAATGATTTGGAGTCGAATAAACCCAAATAAGAACTTGCTGAGGTGTAAGTGTAAAAAAAAGGGAATATGTATTTTGCATGCTAAAATGTGATCATAGAATCATAGAATCACCAGGTTGGAAGAGACCCACCGGATCATCGAGTCCAACCATTCCCACCAATCTCTAACCCATGTCCCTCAGCGCCTCGTCCACCCGCACCTTAAACCCCTCCAGGGAAGGTGACTCAACCCCCTCCCTGGGCAGCCTCTCCCACTGCCCAATCACCCTTGCTGTGAAGAATTTTTTCCTGATGTCAAGCCTGACCCTCCCCTGGTGGAGCTTGAGGCCATCCCTTCTTGTCCTGTCCCCTGTCCCTTGGGAGAAGAGCCCAGCTCCCTCCTCTCCACAACCTCCTCTCAGGCAGTTGCAGAGAGCAATGAGGTCTCCCCTCAGCCTCTTCTTCTCCAGGATAAACACCCCCAGCTCTCTCAGCTGTTCCTTTTGTGCTCCAGCCCCTTCCCCAGCTTCGTTGCTCTTCTCCGCACTCGCTCCAGAGCCTCAACATCCTTCTTGTGCTGAGGGGCCCACAACTGACCCCACGATTCGAGAAGCGGTCTCACCAGTGCTGAGTCCAGAGGGAGAACCACCTCCCCGGCCCTGCTGGTCACACCGTTTCTGATCCAAGCCAAGATGCCATTGGCCTTCTTGGCCACCTGGGCCCCTGTTGGCTCGTGTTCAGTCGCTGTCGACCAACACCCCCAGGTCCTTCTCCTCCAGGCAGTTTCCAGCCAGGCCTCTCCCAGTCAAACAGAAAGATGGTTTTATTTTTGCAAACTGAAATCTAGCTTGTGGTCAGCTTCTGGCAGCAGGTGGCTGCCTGGGACCCTCTCTGAAAACAAGTACAAATAAAACCACGGTTTGGCCTGCTCCGAAGGCAAAACAGAGCCCGCATGGTTCCCTTTGCTTGTGCGGAGGTTTATCCTGAAACTCAGACTCCAAGAGGTTTCAGTCTGTCTGGGAGCCCGTGCTCAGGCTCACACCTGCTGGCTGCAGATGCTGTTGGGTGCTGGAGGCTTCAACCCAGGTCACTTTTTTTCCCCTCCACCTGGGAATAAACCCTCTGGCCAGCGAGGGCTGCTGGAGGGACAGGGCACTCTCAGACTTGAAGCATCTTTTTTTTTTCCTACCTGGAGAAGCATCATGCTCTTAATGCTGCTCCGTGCGTACAGCTTCCACAGTCATAAAGCGCATCAGGGAGATCTTCATCTAAAGCTCTTTAAAAATAGTAAATATAGTGTTAGATCACTGAGGTACATGGCTTAGGGATTGGTGGGAATGGTTGGACTTGATGATCTGGTGCGTCTCTTCCAACCTGGTGATTCTATGATCACATTTTAGCATGCAAAATACACTTTCCCTGCTGCCTGAGCCCCAGGTGTGATTTAAGAAAGTTGCAATGCAGACACACTCACCTTTAGTAGCCTCTCTTCATGGCTTGGATTAAATATGAGCTCTGGAGCAGGGGTTTACGCTCTTGGTTTGCTTTGGGATAAAAAAAAGCTTATTTTGAGCTGCGGAGGTTGCAGAGCGAAGCCTGAAGATGTTGCTGGCTTGCACCCTGCAGGCACAGGCACCAAACAGCAGAGATCAATCCAACCCAGCATTTAGTGATGATTTAAAAGGCTCGATTGGAGGTTTTTGAGTGCTCAGGACTGGCAACGTGTGCACAGCGAGTGGCGGTCAGAGATGACCAGGCAGTTGGTTGGGAGTGTCTGGGGTGCTCCAGCTGTTTTTCCATCTTCGAGCAAACAGAAATGATTAAAAAAAAAATAAAATTCAGGTCTGAACTTTGAGCCAGGATGGTTGTTCAACAGAGAGACCCTTCTTGAGGCAAAGGGGACGGTGCTGTTGGAGCCCAGGGCAGGCTGAGGGGTCCCTGGGCAGGGACAGATCCTGCTGGACCCATTCCCATCTCTGGCTCCTTCACAGCCTGAGCATCCCTGCAGGAAAATAGGAAAAGGCAGAGAGGGAAACCCCAAACATGAAATAAAACGTAGGCGGTGTGGGAGAGAGGGCAGTGAGCATCACCAACCCTGTGGGGACTGGGACAACGTTCCAGGCAAGGGGCTGCGACTGAAGTATCTAAAAAAAAAGAAGAAACCTCATCAAGCAGCTGCTCCGCACTAGGGGACACTGTCGGACCACAAATTGCAGCACAAGCAGCAGAAAAGCTGCTGTTTCAGGCAAGAAAGAGAGCAGCTGACATTATTTTTCTGCATTTCTGATGCTGACACTGAAGCAGGACAGCAGCACGACCCCCTGCACATCATCTTCTCAGCCTGCGCAAACACTCTGATTTCTACCTGACCTCACGAGGGTCACCGGTCTTACTTCTTGTCACCTATTCCTCTCCAGGTCCCCATTCCTGATCAGCACCCGCTGCCCTGAGGCCGCTTTCCTCTATGCCCTGGGGTGAAGTCGCAAGCAGGGGACACACACCCTCTCCCCACACCCGGTGCCAGGTTTCTGCACCAGCTGATTTTTTAAAAAAAGCTCCTCACCTGCACGGGCTGGACTTCTACAGCTTAAATAGCACAACACAGACCCCACACCTGTTTGGGGAAAAAGCTGAATAAAAAATGTTACTCTCAGCAGAGTTTTCTGCGCAGAAGCCCCTGTGTAATCCACAAGGCATTGAAACACGTCACCCTCACCAAAAGCTCCGCATCCAGGTGTCTTGAAACCATTTTAGAATCATAGAATCATACAACAACCAGGTTGGAAGAGACCCACTAGATCATCGAGTCCAACCATTCCCACCAAGCTCTAACCCATGTCCCTCAGCACCTTGTCCACCCGCACCTTAAACCCCTCCAGGGAAGGTAAGTCAACCACCTTCTGGGAAGCTTGTTCCAGTGCCCAGTGACCCTTTTGGTGAAGAATTTTTTCCTGATGTCCAGCCTGACCCTCCCCTGGTGGAGCTTGAGGCCATTCCCTCTCGTCCTGTCCCCTGTCCCTTGGGAGAAGAGCCCAGCTCCCTCCTCTCCACAACCTCCTCTCAGGTAGTTGTAGAGAGCAATGAGGTCTCCCCTCAGCCTCCTCTTCTCCAGGATAAACACCCCCAGCTCTCTCAGCTGCTCCTCTTCTTCTCCAGCCCCTTCCCCAGCTTCATTGCTTCATTTTCTACAGGTAGATAGAGGTTCACCGAGGTCCCAGCTGCTCTGAGAGGTCCCTGTGCTGCCCCAAGTCCAGGGATCATGAGCTACAGCAAAGCCCATTCTGGCTGCACCAAACTGCAGCTCCAAGAGCCGGAGCCGCTGAGTCCCCAAGCATCTCAGCCCCACTGCAGGTGCCGTTATATCTTTATAAATGATAATTACATTAATCAGAACGGTGTAAGAAAAGGAGGCTGCATGCAGAGACTTTAAAATATGACACAGAAACCAGTAATTGTTCCAACTCAACTCGCAGCGTTTCCATTTAATTTTCAGCAATAACATTTGGCCCTTCCTATTGCACAAAATCCTCTGCCGTTTCTCTCACCGTAACCAGTCTCATTTAAAAATAAAGGTAAAAAAAAGGAAAACAACATACCACTGATACAACAAACTGCTTTACAACACACAAATACAGCTTTACTGTGCAACATCTTAAAATTTGGGAACGTGCATATTATTTCTACATATTCTGGAACTCGGTTTTCCATGAAGATTTGTATTTACAGTTGCCCAGTGCCTTTAATGCTTTTGGACACAGCGATACCCTTCGATGCCAGCCCTTGAAAAGATGGTTTTGCCAACTCTGAGATTCACCACACGTTCCTCAGAGCGCTCCGCAGCCACATCTCTGGACCAGAGCTCTGCCCTCCTGGGAGTGCAGGGGAACCGTGATGCTCCTCCAAGTGAGCAGCATCCCGCTCGCTCCCACTTTCCTCACCCTTAAATGTTGATAAAGGGGGTCTCAGATCTCATTGAAAATTCACAATCGTAAATCATCCACAGGCGAGGTTGCTTTTTGAAGTGCCTTTTGGTGCTGAGGGGTATGAGGCTGGGCTGTCAAGAGGTGAACTTCCACTCTTCTGGGTACCTGTTAGGGGGGGTTCTCAAGCAGACCCCCCCTGCCCCCAACTCAAACTCCTTTTTGCAGAATCATGGAATGGTTTGGGTTGGAAGGGACCTCAAAGCTCATCCAGTCCCACCCCTGCCATGTGCAGGGACACCTCCCACTGGATCAGGGGCTCCCAGCTCCATCCAACCTGGCCTTGAACCCCTCCAGGGATGGGGCAGCCACCCCTGCTCTGGGCAACTTGGGCCAGGGCCTCCCCACCCTCATCACAAGGAATTTCTACCCAATATCTCATCCAAATCTTTCCTTTTCCAATTTAAAGCCATCCCTCCTCATCCTCTCACTCCAGACCCTTGTAAAAAGCTCCCCCCCAGCTTTCTCGCAGCCCCCGTCAGGTACTGAAACCCACTGTAAGTTCTCCCAGGAGCCACCTCCTTTCGCTCACTCTTACTCCACAGTGTTAAACCTCTTTAAGACAACATCAAGTAACATCAAAAATGCTAGAAAAAAAACACACTGGCTGTTCACTCCATCAATCTCTTTTCCAGCTAAAAGTCTTAATGCTACAAGAATTTCTATTTCTGTCTTGATGCGTCATGTATCTCAAGTTGGGCTGTGCTCCAGCACAAGGCAGGCAGGGCTGCTTCTCCATGAGTTCACTGAGGAACCAGAGGGATTCTTCCTTCTGTCCGAGGTTTTGAAGTTTCTGTTTCTGTAAGAAGCAGCCCAGCCAGGTTTGTCCCCACACTGCACTCCAGACCCACCTGGGTCTCATCTGGACTCAGACTTTTGATCTTCCTAGAGATCTTTCCGAGGGCTCCCTCTATCATGAGGTGACCGCTCTTGAACAGGGTCAGATATCATGCAAAGCTTCTTTTAAAGAGGACTTCTGCGTTAATTTGTTAATTATTTTTTCAAACCCTCGGGCAATAGCTCAGAAGGGCAGGCCTGATCCTGCCCCAGACCCTGAGCACCCTCAGCTCTGCTTTAAGCAAAGCCCCTAAAGAACTGCAGTGGTGACCCAGGTCCCACAGCCACCACTTACAGCACCAGCCCCGCTGGGATGAGTTCAAATGCACACTCAGACACCACAATTTTAACACTGCTCCTGCAGACAAGATCCTTCTAGGAACACATAAAACGCTGCCGATGAGAGTGTGTCCAACATTCTGGAGGGGAAGGGGCTCAAGCCCAAGTTCCCAGGTTTGCAGACCCAAGCACCAACTCTGCAAGCCGTACACGTATAACGAGGTTGAAAACCAAAATCCAGAGCAGAAACAGCTGGGAGTAGGGCAGGGAATTATCCTGGCCTCTGCCACGTCAGTAGTTTAGCCTCTATTTGAAGCCTCAGTGAAACTCTGCCCTCTTTATTCATCAGTATTTCCCCGAGTGCCGCGCGTTTACATTTCCCACCGACTCGGAGAGCTGTGGGAACTATTTGTAGAGTTGTGAAACAGCGAATGCTCAAATACAGGCTCGGAAGAGTTTGTTTATGTGAGTTTCTAACCGGTTTTCTGGTGCTGGCGGAGGCTCCTCCACGCTAAGCGCCTACACTTGTTCCAGCAGTGCTCCTGGGCGAGGGGGCTGCCCGTCCCCGGTGGTGGTTGTGTCATCAAATCACATCAATCGGGGACCCTCCACTGTTATTATTACATATCCAGTTGTGATGAAGGCCTGCAAGCCTCCATCACGCCTTCTGGAAGAGTTCAGAGATCCGCATCGCCCATCCGTGATCTTAGGGGAAGGTCAAGCCCCTTACGAGGGCACCACAGACGCCTTTTCGTTCTCCCTGTGGCTTTCTCCAAAGGGCTCCTCCTCTTTGTCTTTGATGGAGAACTTTTTCCTGAAGGCTTGCGTCAAGCTGGAGGAGGAAGCCTTCCTCAGGGTGGTGAGCCTCTTCCGGAAATTGCCCCCCGAGAAGAAGTAGAGGAGGGGGTCAAAGCAGCAGTTGGAAGCCGCCAAGGGGAGCGTTACCACCACCGATTTCTGGAGGTAGACGGCGTCCTCGCAGCTGGCGTTCTTCAGCCGCAGCACGTGCAGGTGGACCGTGCGCAGAATGTGGTAGGGGGTGAAGCTGACCAGGAAAGTGGCCGTCACGATGACGATCATCCAGACCGCCTTCCTCCGGTTAGCCTGGTTCTTCTTCAAGGAGTTTTTCAGCAAGGTCCTTATGATCATGGTGTAGCAGAGGGTTATGACAATAAAGGGAAAAATGAAGCCCACAAACAGGGCGATAAAATCCAGGATCACGACCAGATTTGTCTTCTGAGAGTCTTCCGGGGGTTCAAAGCACTTGGTCTTGTTGCCGTGTTGGTACGTCCCGTTTTGCAGGAAAGGGGTGCTGGTCAGGGTGACAAAAATCCAGACGCCGATGCAGACGTATTTGGCCTTCTTCTCCGTCACCAGATTGATGTGCCGGACCGGAAAGACGATGGCGATGCAGCGGAAGAAGCTCATGGCCGTCATGAAAAAAATGCTGCAGTACAGGTTGACGTACAAGGCGTACGAGCTGATCCGGCACAGGAAGTCGCTGAAGAACCAGTTCCCGTTGTGGACGTAGTAGATGACCCGCAGGGGCAAGGTGCAGACGCAGAGGAAGTCGGACACGGCGAGGTTCAGCATGTACACCTGGAAGGCCGTCTTCTGCCGGTAGGTTCTGATGAGCACGTAGAGCACGACGCCGTTGCCGACGAAGCCCATGATGCTAATCATGGAGTAGAGGGTGGAGTAGACTCTGTTTCGGAAGTCGTCGATGGAGTGGTGGCACGACAGGTTGTCGAACAGCGCCGTCATGTTGGCGAGATGAGGCGCCGATTCCACCTGGTGATGAGTGCGGTGAGAAACGCTGGTGAGATACGGAAAGCAGCACGTGGAGATAAAATGACAATATTAAACGGGATGCACATCGTCTCTCTCGTAAAGGAATCATAGAATCATAGAACAATCAGGTTGGAAGAGACCCACCGGATCATCGAGTCCAACCATTCCTATCAAACACTAACCTGACCCACGGGATCATCGAGTCCAAACATTCCTATCAAACACTAACCCATGTCCCTCAGCACCTCGTAGAGGAGGGGGCAGCTAGGAAGGGATGTGGGCTGCACAGACCTGTGTAACCACCTCCTGCATCCCCCTTTTAACCTGGTACCAAGTGGTGATGTAAAGAGGAGCCACGTGTTCATCCACTTGTGGAATCACTAAAAAAACCCCTCTAACTTCTCACAGACTAATGGAGCAACTCCTTAAAACAAAAAAGGGGAATAATGTGGGTGGCAATAGCACCGTGCAATTTAAATATAAAGACCAGATCTGGTCCCTAATGACCAGAAGACTTAGACCGAGTAAAACTCCGATGATCAGAACCACAGGATGCACAAAGACACATAACAGCACTTTGATCAACAACAATGAAAGCAGCAGCAGGGACAAAATCAGTCATGAGAACCCACATCAGGTACGTGTGCACAGATCTGATGTTAAATGGTATGTCTGTTTATCCATAAATACAGTCTCGCATCGTTAGGGTTGAGTCCCTGTCTCCCTCCAGGATTTACTGGGAATTCAGAACCACACTGGGGTGGCTCAAGGCTTCCAAGCTCCNCACTGCCCAATGACCCTTTCGGTGAAAATCTTTTTCCTAATGTCCAGCCTGACCCTCCCCTGGTGGAGCTTGAGGCCATTCCCTCTTGTCCTGTCCCCGTCCCTGGGGAGAAGAGCCCAGCTCCCTCCTCTCCACAACCTCCTTTCAGGAAGTTGTAGAGAGCAATGAGGTCTCCCCTCAGCCTCCTCTTCTCCATGATAAACACCCCCAGCTCTCTCAGCTGCTCCTCTTCTTCTCCAGCCCCTTCCCCAGCTTCGTTGCTCTTCTCTGGACTCTCTCCAGAGCCTCAACATCCTTCTTGTGCTGAGGGGTCGATGGGTCTCAACACCACCAAGCATCATTCCTGAGGGTTTCTCTGGCCCTGGCTGCCCCCTCCTCTGTGAGGACAAGCCAGGGATACCCCACTGCTGCCTGGGGCAGAGGAGACTGGCTCCTGGGTCCCTGGGAGATGCTGGGAGATCCCGCTTCAGCCCACGCCCCTGGCACCTTTGCTTGCCCAAGGTCTTCAGTTCACACTTGAGGCTCAAGTTATGAAACAAACAAACTCAATAAAGTCATAACATCTCCAAGATAGGGCTAACAGCAAGCTTGCGGTAACCTTGGTCCAGTCTGAACCAATTCCTTGGCAGT
>WAAB01020634.1:0-31014 GCA_013389865.1 Piaya cayana | reverse complement strand
TTTTTTTTTTTTAACAAACAGAATGGAAGTAACAAAACTCAAGGAAGGAGAGTGGTATGCATATCGGGTTAAGGCTTTGAACAGAATAGGAGCTAGCAAGCCAAGTAAACCAACAGATGATATTCAGGCCATTGATGCAAAAGGTAATTACTTCAATTGCTGAATTACAATAGCTGCTTTACTTTTACTGGTGCTTGAAATACTGTTTCTGTAACAACGTTTTTATTCTCTCCTAAATCAGAGGCTCCAGAAATTTTCTTAGATGTGAAGCTTCTTGCTGGGCTTACTGTGAAAGCTGGAACTAAAATTGAGCTGCCAGCTAAAGTAACCGGAAAGCCTGAGCCCCAGATTACTTGGACCAAGGCTGACAAAATTTTGAGACCAGATGATCGAATCACCATTGAAACAAAACCTAATCATTCTACAGTCACCATTACAGACAGCAAGAGGAGTGACAGCGGAACCTATATTATAGAAGCTGTAAATTCCAGTGGACGTGCTACTGCTGTTGTTGAAGTTAATGTTCTTGGTATGCATGTATTTTATGTTGTTTATTAAAAAAATATTAGTAATGTACTGAGGTATGCAAGGAGAAGATTAACATTCACATCTTGTTCTCTACAGATAAACCTGGTCCACCAGCTGCATTTGATGTATCAGAAATCACAAATGAATCCTGCCTTCTGACATGGAATCCTCCACGAGATGATGGGGGCTCTAAAATTACCAACTATGTTCTTGAGAAAAGAGCTACAGATAGTGAAATATGGCACAAGCTGTCGTCAACTATTAAGGATACAAAATTCAGAGCTACCAATCTAACACCTCACAAAGAATACGTGTTCCGAGTCAGTGCAGAGAACATGTACGGTATTGGGGAGCCAGCACAGTGTAACCCCATCATTGCAAAATATTCATTTGGTTAGTCAATTAAATTCATGCTAAATTTTTACAGTATTTTAACTGGGGGGGGAAAGAAAACATGCGTAATGCTTTGGGGATTTTTTTTTAATACAGATCCACCAGGCCCTCCAACAGGTCTCAAACCTATAGAAGTCACTAAAGATTCAGTCACCTTAACATGGAATGAACCAGATGAAGATGGTGGCAGCCCCATAACAGGCTACTGGGTTGAAAGATATGATCCTGAGCAAGATAAATGGATAAAATGCAATAAAATGCCAGTGAAAGATACAACTTTCAAGTAAGGCTACAGTCAGTTTAGACCGAAATTATCCTTTCAAAGAAACTTTACATAATTCTTATTCTTTTTTCCTTGCTTCCATAAGTTTACACTCAACTAACATCTGGTGGTATATGTGCTTTATTTCTGTGCTATGTGATTATTCATAAGACATTCTCAAATAACAGAGCCACCTCAAGTATCAATTTGCCAAAACTCTGGAGGTTTTTTTTCTCCTGATACTTATATAAACAATGATGGAATACACAAAAATGCAAGAGGGCTCTCAAAACATTGATTTCTCTGTCGTGGCTCACCATTTTATTGTTGGCAATATGCCTATTTTAAATGTTCACCATTTTGTGTAACATCACTATAAATAATTTGGATATTTTCTAAGTTTCCAAGTAAACTGTAGTATGTGGAGCAGAGAAAAAAATGGTTTCAGCATAAGTTAATGTGTAGATTTGCTTTAATCAAACCTAATTTTTCTCTCCAGAGTTAAAGGTCTTACAAATAAGAAGAAATATAAGTTCCGTGTCTTGGCAGAGAACCTCGCAGGACCTGGAAAACCAAGCAAGGAAACAGAGCCGATCTTAGTAAAGGATCCAATTGGTATAATAAATACATTTTTTAATGGTTTAATTTAACAACAAAAATTTTCTTTGTTTTCATATTTAATTAATAATGTACTCTGTCCAGATCCACCATGGCCTCCTGGAAAGCCAACTGTGAAAGACGTAGGCAAGACTTCATTAACCCTGAACTGGACAAAGCCAGAACATGATGGAGGGGCAAAGATTGAATCTTACGTTATTGAACTATTAAAGACTGGAACAGACGAGTGGGTGAGAGTGGCTGAAGGAGTTCCCACAACTGAACACTTCCTCAAAGGGCTTATGGAGAAACAAGAATATTCGTTCCGTGTAAGAGCTGTAAATAAGGCTGGTGAGAGTGAGCCCAGTGAACCTAGTGATCCAGTGCTGTGCAAGGAGAGACTCTGTGAGTATTGTTTCAGAACTTCCTACTAGCACAAACACACTATTTCTGTCTTTGAAAAAGCCCCAAGTCTGCCTGTCTCTAGGTACCAAGTGAACTCTTGGAAGGCTTATGAAATATTAGAATTTTCTCTGCTTCTGCTGAGAAAACACAATTTTTGATTAGTTTTGGTGCATTCCCTGTCTTCCACTGTCTTTGGCAGGAAATACACTAACCTGTTTTACCTTCTTTTACTATTTTACAGATCCTCCTTCACCACCTCGGTGGCTTGAGGTTATTAATATCACTAAAAACACAGCAGATCTTAAATGGACAGTACCAGAAAAAGATGGGGGTTCCCCAATTACCAACTACATTGTTGAAAAGAGAGATGTAAGGCGAAAAGGCTGGCAGACAGTTGATACAACAGTGAAAGATACGAAATACACAGTAAGCCCACTGACTGAAGGCTCACTGTATGTGTTCCGTGTAGCTGCTGAAAATGCCATTGGACAGAGTGACTATTGTGAAATCGAAGATTCAGTGCTTGCTAAAGATACATTCAGTAAGTTTCAGATTTGCTTACTCCGTGACCTGAAACAGTTCATGTGTGATGGATTTCTATTCTTCTAATGCTTGTACTTTCTTTGCTTTAGCAACCCCTGGGCCTCCGTATGCTCTTACAATAGTTGAAGTGACAAAAGGTCATGTTGATTTGAAATGGGAACCACCTAAGAATGATGGTGGCAGACCAATTCAAAGGTATGGTCAATTTAAGATTGTGTACCTTTTCCTGTAGATGAAGATCTTTTCATGAATGAAGACAGTTCTCTCAAAATGTTTATATTTTAAAAGGGCATATTTTATATGAAAAATAGGAAGATGGCTGTAAAGAGAAGCCATGTGTTCAAAGCAGTTAAGGGTTTGAATTTAAAATGTGGAAATTATGCAAATATAAATAACCTAATGTGCACAAACAATGAATATGCACAAACATTCTCCAAACACCATCTATTCAAATTAGATTAAATTGAACTGTATATAAAATTAATAAAAATAATGTAACCACCATCTCCATTCCTCCAGAGCTATCACCATTTAGACCCATCCCAGCCAGATATGTTACATTTCCCTTTTGTCTTAGTTTCTCATTCAAAGTGTAAACATTCAGCTAAGATAAAGCCTCATGTCTTTTCTGTTTATTCTCTTCTCTATTACACTTTTCAAACGGGCTGTTTGAGTCACTCCTATCTTATCCTTCTCCTTAATCTCTAAAGTATCTATCCTCTGAAATTCACCTTTAATGCCAGTTATATTTTTCTTCTTTATATTTTCACTCCTCCACTCCTTCCCAATTGCACTAAGCATATCTTACACAAACTGATGACTACAGAAATCTGCCTGAAGCAACATAAGTCACGTAACTCACATTACTTTCCCATAGCCTATCATAGGCAGAATTTTGACAGCTGAGTAACTCACAGGCACTATCTACAGATATTGTCTTCCAATCTCTCTTTATCTATTTTATCGAGGAAGAGGTCTTAAGTGTTCATATTTCAAGTGTCTGATAGTATTTCTCCCAATTTATTCAGATATGTTATTGAAAAGAAAGAAAAACTAGCCACTCGTTGGGTAAAGGCTGGCAAGACAGCTGGTCCAGACTGCAATTTCAGAGTGACAGATGTCATTGAAGGTACAGATGTCCAATTCCAGGTTCGTGCAGAAAATGAAGCTGGCTGTGGTCATCCCAGTGAACCAACTGACCTCATTCATATTGAAGACCCAACAAGTAAGTAGCAGTATAACATAGAGTATATGTATTACAGAAACAGTGTACTGTATAGAACAGACATTGTGGGAGAAAAATTATGCAACTCTCTTCCATTTCTGCAGGCCCTCCTTCACCTCCTCAGGATTTACATGTCACAGATGCAGGTCGAAAGCACATTTGCATTGCATGGAAACCACCTGAGAAGAATGGTGGAAGCCCTATTATTGGATATAATGTTGAGATGTGTGAAGCGGGAACAGAAAAATGGATGCGAATTAATTCTCGTCCAATAAAAGATCTAAAATGTAAAGTGGAGGAAGGTGTTGTTCCAGACAAGGAATATGTACTGAGAGTCAGAGCTGTCAATGCTGTTGGAGCTAGTGAGCCATCAGATATCTCAGAAAAAGTTGTTGCCAAGGACCCAGACTGTAAGGATAGATTCCTTTTTTTTTTTAAGATCTGCATAATTGAATAAAGAATACTGTTTGCAACTTTTAATTCGTATTATACTTTCTCTTACAGGCAATCCAACCATTGACCTAAAAACTCGTGACATTGTTGTTGTTAAAGGACAGAAATTAAGCATCCCCATACCCTTCAGAGCTGTCCCGTCTCCAACTATAACATGGCACAAAGATGGCAAAGAGTTGAAAGCTGGTGACAGAACAACAATGAAGAGTGACTACACCTCTGCATTGCTTGAAGTCATAGACAGTGTTCATGCTGATGCTGGTGTTTATACCATCACATTGGAGAACAAGCTGGCATCAACAACTGGCTCAGTCAATGTCAAAGTCATAGGTAACTAGGCTTCTTCCATTCTGAGAAGAGACCTTATCCTCACTTGAGCCCTGCAGCTGACAGAAGAAAGGACTAGAAAAATCCCTTTTCTGCCATGTGGAGGAAATTTTTCTACACAGACACATGTAGATTGTCAAAAAGGCATTAATATTACAAATCTCACCAAGAAAAAAGACACAGAACAATTTACCCCATGTTGATCTAACTTCTCAGTGACTGCTCAAGGCTCAATTATTATGAATAGCCATCTCATAAATATAAAACAGCCTATAAGGATTCTGAATATTTTCACCTTTTAGGAACATAAATTCATATATATGCTGCTTTTTAGTCTGTGGATTTGGTCTGCTTTCTGCAAAGCAGAGAAACGCAATTTCATATTTCTAGGAATAGTGTTTCCCATGTATTTAGCTAACTAATTTTATTATATTTATTTAAAACAGGACCACCTGGGCAGTGTAAAGACATTAAGGCAAGCGAAGTAACTAAGAATTCTTGCAAAGTATCCTGGGAACCTCCAGACTTTGATGGTGGTACTCCTATTCTGCATTATGTTCTGGAACGCAGAGAGGCTGGTCGTAGAACATATATCCCAGTCATGTCTGGTGAAAATAAGCTTTCATGGCAAGTCAAAGATCTTATCCCAAACTGTGAATATTACTTCCGTGTCAAAGCTGTCAATAAGATTGGAGGAGGTGAATATCTTGAACTAAGAAACCCAATCATTGCAGAAGACCCGAAACGTAAGATTTTTTCACTTAAATAAATTACTAAATAATTTAGCAAATTGAATTTATCTAAAATATTCATACATTTCTCATATGATCTTTCTTTTGCTACTCTTCTGCAGAGCCTCCAGATCCTCCTGTTGACCTTGAAGTCCATAATCCAACATCAAAATCAGTAACACTTACATGGAAACCACCTCTGTTTGATGGTGGAAGCAAGATTATGGGCTATATAATAGAAAAGCTTGCCAAAGGCAAGGAGAGATGGGAGAGATGCAATGACTATCTGGTACCTTTACTAACTTATCCAGTGAAAGGTCTTGAAGAAGGAAAGGAATACCAGTTTCGTGTTCGTGCTGAGAATGCTGCTGGCATCAGTGAGCCATCTCGGATTACTCCTTTTGTGAAAGCTGTGGATCCTACTGGTATGAATTGCTCATTTGATTGTTTGTAGTAATTGCCATGCATCCTCAAACATATTGGAAGATCCTACTCTCCACTTATTATTCTGTGTTATTACAGAGGCTCCAAAAGTCTTTCTTGCTGCAAACCTACAGTCTGGCCTTGAGGTGAAGAGTGGTGATGAGATCATACTTGAGGCACATATTTCAGGATCACCTTATCCATCTATCACATGGCTAAGGAATGATGAAATTGTTAGACCAGAGGAAATCAAAAAGAGAGTAACAACATATGCAAGGAAGAAGAAGGGCGAAGTTGAGGAAGAGAAACCTTTCCAGCTTTCACTGCCAGAACGTATGAGTATTGACAACCACAAAGAAGGAGAGTCTGTACTATCAATTCGTGACTCCATCAGAGCTGACCATGGCACATTTACAATTAAAGTGGAAAACGATCACGGTGTTGCAAAAGCTTCATGTGAAGTCAATGTATTAGGTATGTAATGAAAGCCTTCAGGAATACATTGTTGTTCAGAGTATTGGGCAAGAAGTGCACAAGATAAATACCATTTTCTTGCTTTACTAACAGATACACCTGGACCTCCAGTCAACTTTGTCTTTGAAGATGTGAGGAAAAATTCTGTCCTTTGCAAATGGGAGCCTCCTCTTGATGATGGTGGAAGTGAAATCCTGAACTATGTACTAGAAAAGAAAGACAATACAAAAGCTGAAATGGGCTGGGTTACTGTTAGTTCAACACTCAGGCATTGCAAATTCCATGTGACAAAACTGATAGAAGGAAAAGAATATCTCTTCCGTGTATTTGCTGAAAATAGAGTTGGACCAGGGCCACCATGTGTCTCAAAACCACTGACAGCAAAAGATCCTTTCTGTAAGTTTTAACTTTGAAATACAATCTTTACAGAAAACCAGAGTAAAACTACACAGATTCTTAGAATACTCAGCTTCATATATGTGAATTTTTCCCTGAAGAAACATTAGCAATGTTCTGGTTTATTGGATGCTTTAAACCATTGAAACAAAAGGAAATACTAAAAACGTTCTGATTTCAGTATTAAAAAATGACAATCACTGTCATAAAACTTTACACTTAAAACACTTGACATCTGAATAGTAACATTCTCCATGTTTGACAGGCTAACATTTCTATAAAGAGAGAGAACCACTGCAAGTTTGATCACCAATTGCAGTTAGTAGTCAGTTTCTAAGAAAGCGAGTAGAACTATGGATGACTTAAAATTAATCATTTCTCATATCTTAGCTTTGAGTAAGCTCTCAGCTTTGAGTGAGCTCTCAAGAAGACAGCAATGATGACAAAATTTGTTTGGTTTATTTTTTCAGCTCCACCAGATCCACCAAATAAGCCTGATGTGCAAGATGTTACCAGTAACAGTATGTTGGTTAAATGGAATGAACCAAAAGACAATGGCAGCCCAATCATAGGATACTGGATTGAAAAACGTGAAATTAATAGTACTCACTGGGCTCGGGTCAACAGGAACCTTGTGAATGCTCTGGAAATAAAAGTTGAAGGACTGTTGGAAGGGTTAACCTACATCTTTAGAGTATGTGCTGAAAATGCAGCTGGTCCTGGTAAATTTAGTCCACCCTCAGATCCAAAAACTGCACAGGACCCAATAAGTAAGTAACTTAGCAGAAGCTTATGGCAGACAGGTAACAGAATAGGATTCATATCTTTTAACTTTGATTTACTCCTATTTGTTTGTAGTGCCACCTGGTCCACCAATTCCAAGGATTGCTGATACAAGCTCAACTTCTATTGAGTTAGAATGGGAACCTCCTGCATATAACGGTGGTGGAGATATCACTGGTTATCATGTATACAAACAACTGGTAGGAGTAAATGAGTGGTCACGTTGCACAGAGAAACCCATCAAGGTTCGAGAGTATACTGTTAAAGAAGTCAGAGAAGGTGCGGACTATAAACTCCGTGTTACTGCACTTAATGCAGCTGGTGAAGGACCACCTGGTGAAACTGAACCAGTAACAGTTGCGGAACCTAAAGGTATTGCAATTGTATTCTTTTCAAGAAATATTTAGCTGCCTATAATGTGGTTTTGAATCTCTCCCTTGAACTAATGATCTGTTTATCTCTCTTCTGCAGAGCCTCCCACTGTTGAGCTGGATGTTTCTGTCAAAGCAGGCATTCAGATCATGGCTGGGCAAACTATTAAAATTCCTGCTACTGTGACAGGGCGTCCTACTCCCACCATTGTGTGGACTGTGGAGGAGGGTGAATTAGACAAAGATCGAGTTGTTATTGAAAATGTTGGAACAAAATCTGAGTTAACCATTAAAAATGCATTGAGAAAAGATCATGGAAGATATGTAATTACTGCTACCAACAGCAGTGGTTCCAAGTCTGCAGGAACCAGAGTAGAAGTATTTGGTAAGAAAAATATTTTCTGAAATCAACTAAGCATTTTTTTTTGGTGATAAGATCTTTAGGCTTTATCCTACTTGTTTGATTTTGTTTTTCAGATGTTCCTGGGCCAGTCCTTGACCTAAAGCCAGTGGTAACAAACAGAAAGATGTGCTTGCTTAACTGGTCTGACCCTGAAGATGATGGTGGCAGTGATATCATAGGTTTCATTGTTGAACGGAAGGATGCCAAAATGCATACATGGAGACTAGCTATAGACACAGAGAGATCCAAATGTGATATTACAGGTCTAGTTGAAGGACAGGAATATAAATTCCGTGTCAGTGCCAAGAACAAGTTTGGTACTGGTCCACCTGTTGAAATAGGACCCATTCTTGCAGTTGATCCATTAGGTAAGATGACTTAATTTATGAGGTTCTTCAAACAATTTTTAGTTAGATGTTAATAAACCAGTATTGTCATGTTGATTGCTTTCTATACAGAAAGTGTATTTAATTTTCTACTACCTGGATAAAGCATCTGCCTTAGATTATTTTATACTATCCACAGCCATACTCAGATACTTTGAATTAAAAAAACTATGGCTTTAACAAGCTAGAGCTTCTGTATTTATATGATTTTTAAGTCTCTAATTTTTTAATGACTATTTCATCCTGATTTATTTGTGTTAACAGGTCCTCCAACAGCACCTGAGAGGTTCATGTACACAGAGAGGACGAAGTCAACCATTACACTTGACTGGAAGCCTCCACGTAGTGATGGTGGCAGTCCCATCTTGGGATATATTGTTGAGAAAAGGAGACACGATTCAAAAGACTATGAAAGAGTTAATGCAAGGCTGTGTCCAAAAACATCTCTACTTGTTGACAAACTTGATGAACTTCATATGTATGAATTCCGTGTCAAAGCTGTCAATGCTATTGGAGAGAGTGAACCATCATTGCCCCTCAATGTAGTTATACAAGATGATGAAGGTATATCTGCTTTAAAGAAATCCATCCAAATATCTCCAGAACAGTGCAAGGCAATTTCTCTGTTTCATCTCCGTCTTCACTCTGTCAATTTTCTTCCTTTTCTCAGTACCTCCAACTGTCACGTTACGCTTGGCTGTGAGAGGAGATACTATCAAAGTGAAGGCAGGAGAACCAGTTAACATTCCTGCTGATGTGACAGGTCTGCCAATGCCAAAGATTGAATGGGAAAAGAATGAAGTTTTAATTGACCAAACATCCAGTGCACTTAAGATAACCAAGGAAGAAATATCTAGAAGTGAGGCAAAAACTGAACTTATCCTTCCTGCAGCAGTGAGGGATGATAAAGGCACTTACACTGTGAAAGCTTCCAATCGTCTTGGCACTGCGTTTCGCAATGTTCATGTTGAAGTGTATGGTAAGGATGTGACATTTTAATAAAAAAACAGCTAATAAAATGGTTTTCCCTTTTTGTTTATGTAATTCTATACTCTATTGCTTTCATGCAGATCGTCCTTCTCCACCAAGAAATCTTGCTGTTTCTGATATTAAAGCAGAATCATGCTATTTAACATGGGATGCACCTCTTGATAATGGTGGTAGTGAAATTACCCACTACATTATTGAGAAACGTGATGCTAGTAGGAAGAAATCTGACTGGGAAGAAGTCTCCAAAAGTGTTGTTGAGAGAAGATTTGGGGTAACTTATAAAATATTTTTATTACATCCTTTATTGTGCCTAAAATGTAACAATAGCACACACAAAATTAAAACTTCTACTTGCATAGATACTTTTTCTCGTGTTGCATTTTGGGTCCAGAATTACTAGATAAACATTGCCCATATACATATATGTGTGTGTGTGTGTGTGTGTGTGTTTTCCTCATGTGATAAAACAAAAGAAAATTTTCTCCTTTGATACTTAATCACAGTCGAGTTTAGAAGACATCTTCCTTTCCATTTCACAGCATTATATCTTTACCAACTGCAAAAATAAACATGATGACATTTCTGTTTATGTTCAGTCCTATGCAATTGAAATAAGAATATCCTTAGGTAATTACATATAGCCAGGTACACATTAACACAGCTATGTCAATGAGATTCCAAGACAGAATTTAAAGCTAAAACTGCTGCATAATTTCAAATAAGTTTACTCTGAAAGTAGCCAAGTATTGATTTAAAACTTATTTTCCAGGTATGGAATCTTACAACAAATGAAAAATACCAATTTAGAGTCCGGGCTGTAAACAAATATGGAATAAGTGATGAATGCCTCTCTGAAAAAGTTGTTATTAAGGATCCCTATGGCCTTCCTGGACCTCCTGGAAAACCAAAAATTTTAGATCACACCAGATCATCAATGCTGGTGTCCTGGGAACCTCCACTGGACAATGGTGGCAGCCCAATAACTGGCTACTGGTTGGAGAAAAGAGAGGTGGGAGGTGTCTACTGGTCACGTGTTAACAGAGCTCCAGTAACAAAACCATCAGTAAAAGGTCTGGAATACAACGTGCTTCGTTTGGCTGAAGGTGTTGAATACCAGTTTAGAGTTATGGCTGAAAATCTTGCAGGAATTGGCCCTCCCAGTGAACCATCAGATCCTGCCTTAGCAGTAGATCCCATATGTAAGTGTATGGTTTGTATAACTAATTTTAAGGACTATATCATACCAGAACCAAAATGTGTTACTTATGTTGAATTTGATGCAATTCATCCAATGCTTTTTTTCATTAAAACACAAAGAATATATAGACACAAAGTAATTTCCTGACTTGCTACTTTTCAACATTTTAAAAAGAATTAGCTTTATTTTTTTATCTTTTTATGAAGCTTAAACTGTGATTACATCAATGATAAAAATGGTAGATAAACTTGAATTCAGAATCAGATTTTTATACTTTTTATTTCTTTCTTGTTGAAGAGTTCAATCTTTATGCCTTGTACTTTAAGTATGCCTTAATAATATATATAACTAGTAGTATGCATGATCTAGAATTATACACTGTTCATATGACAGAAGACAATAAAGATATTTGCATTCTTCTAGAAACTTTTTAGAAAAATATAGGCAGGCACTAACTCTTACTTTCTCTTGTTTTACAAGTTGTGCCTGGTCCACCATCTTGCCCAGAGGTCAAAGACAAAACCAAATCATCTGTAGTTCTTGCATGGAAGCCTCCACAAAAGGATGGTGGCAGCCCTATAAAAGGGTATATTGTTGAAATGCAAGATGAAGGTAGTACTGACTGGAAGAAGGTGAATGAAGGAGACAAACTCTTCCCTACTTGTGAAGGTGTTATTCCCAACTTGAAAGAGCTCAGAAAATACCGATTTAGGGTGAAAGCTGTAAATGCTGCTGGTGAATCAGAACCAAGTCCTGCAACATCAGAAATACCTGTCCAAGATATTCTAGGTAAGCATTCAGGGAATTAATTTAGTTATTTATATCTAAATGCCATTTGCTGCAATGAATGTTGAAGCAGGTTGCCAAGCAAACCAAAGTCAAAACAGCATGAACAATTATGCAAAAATGTAACAAAAGTTTGACACACATTTTTGAATGTGTCATGATAAACATTACCAGGGCGGCATCTGTTTGAAAACCGGTGAGCACCTACAGTCATACTATGGAAATAATGTGCATTTTATGAAGAAATCACTGTAACAAGTTTTTGTATTCGTATACTTCCCAGATTCCTTAAGGACATCTAACCTTTCCTCACATGAACATGCATTCTGTGTGTTTTAGATCAGTCCTGACAGAAATCTACTTTCAGTAGCATTTAAAATCTATATCTTAAAATATTTTTGCAGAGGAACCAGAAATCTTCCTTGATCTTGGAGCACAGGATTTCCTCTCTTGTCGTGCTGGTACAACAATTAAAATACCGGCTGTTATCAAGGGTCGTCCAGTTCCAAAAACATTTTGGGAGTTTGAAGGAAAAGCAAAGACAACAGCAAAGGTCAGTAAAAGAAAAGCTTTTATCTACATCTGTTTCTAGATATTTAAGCCTATCCCTTTTTATATTTACATTATTTCCCTTTGTTTCTAGGAGGGAGGTCATAATGTACCTGAAGAAGCTCAGGTAAAACACGCCATTTTTGTAAATTTAGTACTGTTGCTTTTTTTAAAACATAAATATTTACAGTTGACCTATAACTTCTCTTTATTTCTTTAATACACAGGTGGAAGCAACTGATACACGTTCAGTGATTATCATCCCTGAGTGCAACAGAAGTCATTCTGGACGATACAGTATTACAGCAAAGAACAAAGCAGGACAAAAAACTGTGCATGTCAGAGTCAATGTTCTTGGTATGGCTTACACTTACCAAAGCTTTCAAATGCCAGGTTTTAGTCTTATTTTTCTACATGCTTATGTAAAATTATTTCTATTGTGCTTTTACTTTAACAGATGTCCCAGGTCCACCAAAGGACCTTAAAGTAAGTGACATCACAAGAGGTAGTTGTAAACTTTCATGGAAGATGCCAGATGATGATGGAGGAGATAGAATCAGAGGCTATGTTATAGAGAAAAGAAATATTGATGGGAAGGCCTGGACTAAAGTCAATGCAAACTGTGGAAGTACTTCCTTTGTTGTACCTGATCTCATATCTGGCCAAGAATATTTCTTCCGGGTACGTGCAGAAAATCGTTTTGGTGTTGGCCCTCCTGCAGAAACCATCCAACGGACCACAGCCAGGGATCCAATACGTAAGTGAAATCAAAGTCAAACAAGTCCTTTAAAACCAGACAGTACTGAACAGCGGATTTATTCACTTTTCTGTTTTGTTTGTGAAGATCCTCCTGATCCACCTATTAAACTAAAGATTGGCCTTGTAACCAAGAACGCAGTGAGCTTGACATGGAAACCACCAAAGAATGATGGTGGAGCTCCTGTTACACATTACAATGTTGAATGTCTCCGCTGGGATCGCACTGGAGAAGTGAAAGAAACTTGGAAGCAATGCAACAGACGTGATGTAGAAGAAACAAAGTTTACTGTTGAGGATCTTGTAGAAGGAGGAGAATATGAATTCAGAGTAAAAGCTGTAAATATAGCAGGTCCTAGTAGGCCTTCAGCCACTGTTGGCCCACTTGTTGTCAAAGACCAGACTTGTAAGTAGTAGCTGATACCAGTAAATACAAATGACACATTTAAAATTATGAGGCATTTTTGTAAGTTAATTTTTTCAACATTTCCTTGTAGGCCCACCATCTATTGAACTCAAAGAATTTATGGAGGTTGAAGAAGGAACAGATGTTAACATTGTGGCCAAGATAAAGGGTGTACCCTTCCCCACATTAACATGGCTAAAAGCTTCTCCAAAGAAACCAGATGACAAAACACCAGTGCTGTATGACCAACATGTCAATAAGATTGTTGGTGAAGATACTTGCACTTTATTGATTCAACAGTCTCGCAGAAATGATACAGGCTTATATACTATAACAGCTGTAAATAACCTAGGAACTGCTTCAAAGGAGATGAGACTAAACGTTCTAGGTAGCTATCAAGAGGTCTTATGCATTGCATAAATTGATAACATTCATGTAACGCTTTATTTTAATAGCATTTTAATTAATTCTTCCTTATAAAAATGTATCTTTTAGGTCGTCCTGGACCTCCAGTGGGACCTATTAAATTTGAATCCATTTTGGCTGATAAAATGACAATATCGTGGCTTCCTCCACTAGATGATGGTGGTTCTAAGATTACAAACTATGTTATAGAGAAAAAAGAAGTGAACAGGAAGACATGGGTACCCGTTACTAATGAACCTAAGGAATGTTTATTTACTGTTCCCAAGTTGATGGAAGGGCATGAGTATGTGTTCCGCATTATGGCACAGAACAAATATGGTATTGGAGAACCTTTGGATAGTGAACCAGAAACAGCACGAAACCTTTTCAGTAAGTAGGAATATGTTTTCAAATTATGTTAGTTGTTTTCATGCACTGGTATTTGTACAGCATCTGTTAAATACCACTAATATCTTTTCTCTCTTCAAGTAAGTAAATTTCTAGAAGAGCTTGAAGAGTTTTAGCATTAGTAGTTAGTTCTTAAAAGTGCATGCCATACTTGAAAACACTTCTCCCTCCTTGTTACGTATTAAAAAACTACCTGAAGTTTCTTTAATTTTTAAATACATGAGTAAACGTCTGATAAGATTCAGCTCATTCTGTTGTATTTGAGACATTATTGACCTTATAGATAGGGAAGAGTCAATTTCTTGCCTTTGGTTTTGTAAGAAAAATTAGACAGAGTAGCTCTGTTGAGGATGGAAGGACTGACAAGAGAACATAATTCTTAAAACATCCAAGATCAGATTGGGCACTGAGATGAGGTGCTGATCCAGGAAGTTGAGAAAAACTTTTTTGACAAATGTTCTTTGATGGAAAGATACTTCACATTTCACAGAAGTATATGTGTCTGAATAGGGATGGGAAGATGAATGTGGGAAGGAGTCTCACGCAGATAGGTAACTACCTAATGTAACTGTGCGCATATGTGATGCATAACTCTTGTTTGCACTCTACCTATCTCCACCTTCGTTTATCCTATTTTTTAACAAGCTATGTGTAATTTTTTTCCCTCAGCTGTTCCTGGACCTTGTGACAAGCCAACAGTTAGCAGTATAACACGTGACTCAATGACTGTAAACTGGGAAGAGCCAGAACATGATGGTGGCTCTCCTATTACTGGTTACTGGTTGGAGCGTAAAGAGACTACTGGGAAGAGATGGACCAGGGTTAACCGTGATCCTATCAAACCGATGACACTGGGGGTTTCATACAAAGTTACAGGTCTTATTGAAGGTTCTGAATATCAGTTCCGTGTTTCAGCTATCAATGCAGCTGGTGTTGGTCCACCAAGCATGCCATCTGATCCAGCAATTGCTAGAGATCCCATTGGTAAATAATTTAGATTCCTACTCCTTAACTTGAAAATATTCAAATAAAAACATAGAATATATTGTTATGCTGAAATGTTATATGATATTTTTCAGCCCCACCTGGCCCTCCTATTCCAAAAGTTACTGACTGGACAAAGTCCTCCGTAGACTTGGAGTGGACTCCACCGCTAAAGGATGGTGGTTCTAGGGTCACTGGCTATATTGTTGAGTATAAAGAAGAAGGAAAGGAAGAATGGGAACGGGTAGGTGGTAAACTCTGACAGACTCTGCATTTCTTCTCTCTTTCTGTCTGTCAAAAGAAATTTTTTTCACTGTGCAAGTTATTTTCTAAAAGTTGATACTTTTCCACCATAATTATCTTCATAGGTTTAAGATGTAAGACTAAATGTACAAGTCAGTAATTGCCCCTCCACAACATCAAGTTAACTTCGCAGTTTCCTAAATTTAAAATTTTTAAGTTTCTTTTTAAAGATTGGAGAAAATATGTAGGTAATTTGTGATAAAAGAACAGAAGATCATACCAAGTTAGAACTGGCACTAGTGTCAAACTATGCCAAATGATTTGCAGGTACTATGTCCCTACATTTTCCTATTTTTTTCAATACTGTGTTTGTGACATTTTTTTTTCAGTAATTCATTACTGAAGTTTTACTTTCAATAATGCATTACTGGAAATGTGACTGATCCATGCCTTGGCTATTTTTGTATCTCCATTAACATTTGGGTGCATTTTAAGTTATATGGAAATTTCTGGCAGTTATTTATTTCAGTTTATTTGTCCAATAACATGTATAATTCTTCTGATACTGTAGACTGTTGTATAATTGCTGTAACATCCTTGTCTGCTAGAATTATCAAAAAGTTGAATCTTTAGTATAGTCTGTATATCTATGTCTTATATTTCTTTACACAGATTCTGAAGAATTCTATGTGAGCTCAATTCATGTATGCTCAAGACTGTCTTGTCCTTGTAAATCTGAAACAACATCTGATTTAAGATTTATTTCAAACATCGCAAAGAAATTGATAATACCTTAACTAATGTTATATTTTTTTCCAGGCAAAAGATAAAGAAATTAGAGGAACCAAGTTTGTTGTGGCAGGATTAAAAGAAGGATGTTTTTACAAATTTAGAGTTAGAGCAGTGAATGCTGCTGGCATCGGAGAGCCTGGAGAAGTTACAGACATTATTGAAATGAAGGACAGAATTGGTATTTATCATTTACTTCTACATTTTTAGTACCTCTAAATCAAAACAAGAAAAAAAAATCATTGAATTTTTTTATTCACCTCCCACAGTGTCTCCTGATATTAATTTGGATGCAAGCGTCAGGGACAGAATTGTTGTTCATGCTGGAGGAGTGATTCGGATCATAGCATATGTCTCAGGGAAACCAGCTCCAACAGTGACTTGGAGTAGAGATGAACAAGCTTTACCAGAAGAAGCCAAAATTGAAGAAACAGCTATTAGTTCTTCTTTGGTCATTAAGAACTGCAAAAGGAGCCACCAGGGTATATACACTCTTCTTGCTAAAAATGCTGGTGGTGAACGGAAGAAGACGATTATTGTTGATGTGCTAGGTAAGCAGCAACTTCAGTCCTTGTGAATAAGTACAATTTCATAACATTCAGCATTTATGCTTAAATACTCCATTATTTCTTCACTTTCAGATGTGCCAGGCCCAGTTGGAATGCCATTCCTTACTGAGAACTTAACCAACGACTCATGTAAATTAACATGGTTTACTCCAGAAGATGATGGTGGTTCTCCTATTACCAACTATATAATTGAAAAACGTGAATCTGACCATAGAGCTTGGACCCCAGTAAGCTACACAGTTACAAGACAGAATGCTACTGTTCAGGGACTCATTGAAGGGAAAGCCTACTTTTTCCGAATTGCAGCTGAGAATATAATTGGCATGGGTCCATTCACAGAGACAACAAAAGAGATTGTCATTAGAGATCCAATAAGTATGTATATTTTCAGCTTTGGATTTCAGTCATATGAGATGAATGTGCAGAAAAAAATACATTCACTGTATTCTTTTGTTTATTTACAGCGGTTCCTGATCGCCCAGAAGACTTGGAAGTAAAAGCAGTTACAAAGAACTCTGTTACATTAACTTGGAACCCTCCAAAATATAATGGAGGCTCAGACATCACTATGTACGTTCTGGAGAGCCGTCTCATTGGAAAAGAGAAGTTCCACAGAGTTACAAAAGAGAAAATGCTTGACAGGAAATACACTGTCGAAGGCTTGAAAGAGGGTGACACCTATGAGTATCGTGTGAGTGCTTGCAATATTGTGGGGCAAGGCAAGCCATCATTTTGCACAAAACCAATCACATGCAAGGATGAAATTGGTATGCATCTTTTTCATATTTCTTTTGAAAACAGTAATTATATTTACTGATCCATTAATTTTTCTTATTAATATTTCCAACATTTGTGGGCATTGTGTTTTTCAACATCACCTTTCAGCTCCTCCAACACTTGACCTCGACTTTAGAGACAAGCTTATCGTTCGTGTTGGTGAAGCTTTCAGTCTGACTGGACGTTACTCAGGCAAGCCTGCACCAAAGGTTACGTGGCTAAAGGATGACATTGCTGTGAAAGAAGATGACCGTACAAAAATCAAGACAACTCCTACAACTCTTTGCCTGGGGATACTAAAATCTGTCCGTGGAGACTCAGGCAAATATTGTGTTACTGTAGAGAACAGCACAGGATCAAGAAAAGGATTTTGTCAAGTTAATGTTGTTGGTAGGTTTTACTGGACAACAGTATTGTATATGATTTTTAGTAGTGATTAGAATTAATTGAATTGTATAAAATATAAATATTAAAACATATTCTTTACTACAATAATTTGATTTACCGCATTCTCATTTTTACTGGAATGCTATTTATTAATTTTGAGTACATAGTTAACTCTGCTTTAGTTTATTCAACATGAATAATTAAATGTATTTACATGCATTTAGAGAATGTCAACACTGTAGAAAATGTCAGTTACCAAACACCTTATAAGCACTAAAGAATTAAGTCCAGTGAGTCAAACTTGTAATAAATTTGAATTCCTTATTAAAACTGTGATGCTGAAATTCTAATTTTGCAATATGTTTACCGTATCAACACTTTTTAATCTATGTCATTATGTGAAGTTCGTATAAAAGGATGAGTATGCTTTATTTTTTCTTAAACAGATCGTCCATCACCTCCAGTAGGCCCAGTTATATTTGATGAAGTTCATAAAGATCATATGGTAGTTTCCTGGAAACCTCCATTAGATGATGGAGGCAGTGAAATTACAAATTACATTATTGAGAAGAGGGATGCACACAGAGACCTATGGATGCCAGTTACATCTGCCACAGTTAAGACAACGTGCAAAATTCCAAAGTTGCTTGAAGGAAGAGAATATCAAATTCGAATTTATGCTGAAAATCTTTATGGCATAAGTGATCCTCTCATCTCTGATGAAATGAAAGCCAAGGACCGTTTCCGTATGTCACTTATTTGCTATCCTGCTTTGAGACTCTAATCTTTACTTTGTTTGTGGCGCTCATAAGCTCTTTTTCCTCCTCCTGTTCCCAGGTGTTCCTGATGCACCTGAGCAACCAATCATTAAGGATGTTACCAAAGACTCTGCAGTAGTGGTTTGGAAAAAACCATATGATGGAGGCAAGCCAATAACAAACTATATTGTAGAAAAGAAGGAAACAAAGGCTACAAGATGGGTCAGAGTTACCAGAGACCCAATTTTCCCCAGTACTCAGTTCAAAGTACCTGACCTCCTTGAAGGCTGTGAATATGAATTCCGCGTTTCAGCAGAAAATGAAATTGGCATTGGTGATCCTAGTCCACCATCAAAGCCAATTTTTGCTAGAGATCCAATCGGTAAAGTATCATATTTCATTTCCAACTGAAATTTTAATGCACTCTTTGTTTCAGTTAGAAAATAATTTTAACAATTTCCCTTTTTCCTATTTCTTTTTTTTTTCTCTTTTAACAGCAAAACCAAGTCCACCTATTAATCCAGAAGCAGTAGATAAAACTAAAAATTCAGTTGATTTGTCTTGGCAACCACCACGCCATGATGGTAATGGCAAAATAATTGGCTACCTAGTTGAATATCAGAAAGTTGGAGATGAAGAATGGAAGGCGGCCAATCTTACAGCAGATTCTTGTCCTGAAACAAAATACAAAGTCACTGGCCTTACTGAGGGTTTGACGTACAAGTTCAGGGTCAAGGCAGTCAATGCAGCAGGTGAATCTGAACCAGCCTATGTTCCTGATCCAGTAGAAGTAAAGGACAGACTTGGTGAGTTTAATAAAATCAGATAAGTTTCTTAAGAAGAGGGGGGTTTTTTCTCCTAATTTTCTGAAAACATATCATTTTGATTGCAGAACCTCCTGAGCTGATACTTGATGCTAATATGGCCCGAGAACAACATGTAAAAGCTGGAGATACCCTGAGACTTAGTGCTGTTATTAAAGGTGTTCCATTCCCAAAAGTTACTTGGAAGAAAGAAGATCATGAGGTCTCACCCAAAGCTGATATTGAGGTTACAGGAGTTGGCAGTAAGCTTGAAATTCGTAACACTGTCCATGAAGATGGTGGAATTTACTCCCTGACAGTTGAAAATCCAGCTGGTTCAAAGACTGTTTCAGTAAAAGTCGTTGTCTTAGGTAATCTTTTTATGTTCCTTTTATAGTGCATGTATTTTATTCTATAATTAGTGGTTAAGAAATAAAGAAAAGTCTGGAAAATACCCACAAACTTAGTTTTATAAGAAATACATTGTAGTAAAAGGACTAATAATTACATTAAAAGTGTTCTTTCCTCTTGAAATTTAGTAAGTTTTGTGAAAAATGCTTTGGTTATCAAATAAATAACAGATTCAACTTTTGTCAACATTAGATAAGCCTGGTCCACCCAGAAATCTGCAAGTCAGTGAAGTTAGAAGTGATTCTTGCTATCTCACTTGGATGGAACCAGAAGATGACGGAGGCTCTGTCATTACCAACTATGTAGTGGAAAGGAAAGATGTGGCTTCTGCACAGTGGGTAGCCATCTCATCTTCCTCCAAGAAACGCAGTCATCTGGCTAAATACCTGATGGAAGGCACTCAGTATCTCTTCCGAGTTGCAGCCGAGAATCAGTTTGGTAGAGGTCCATATGTGGAAACCCTCAAGCCTATTAAAGCTATAGATCCACTGCGTAAGTGTTTTTCAATCATATTAATTGTTTTGTCCATGCGGTTCTTGGCGATTTTTGAGATTATCTTGTTGGTACTAATGTGAACATGGTATATTGCTTCCATTGATTGGACGTCCTAGTAACTATTTTGCTTTTGTATTTTAAAGATCCTCCAGGGCCACCAAAGAATCTGCATCACGTAGATGTTGACAAGACTGAAGTTTCCCTTGTTTGGGATCGACCAGATCGTGATGGTGGTGCTGAGATAACTGGATATTTGGTGGAATATCAAGAAGATGGTGCAGATGAGTGGACAAAGTTCCAGACAGTCCCTATGTTAGACTGTGTTGTCACAGGCCTACAAAAAGGAAAAATATACAAATTCCGTGTGAAAGCTCAGAATATTGTTGGTCTTAGTCTTCCAGATACAACTATACCAATAGAGTGCCAAGAAAAACTAGGTAATTTTTAGTTTTTCATGTTGTTTCACCAGTCCTTTCTCTCTTTAAGTATTTCCTCTGAAAAGATAATTGCTATTTTTCTCTAATTTCAGTACCTCCATCTGTGGAACTAGATGTGAAGTTAATTGAAGGTCTTGTTGTTAAAGCTGGCACAACAGTGAGACTTCCTGCAATTATGAGAGGTGTGCCAGTTCCCACTGCAAAATGGCTTACTGATGGCACTGAAATTAAAACAGATGGCAGATACAAGATTGAGACTGATGATTATTCAACTGTACTTACCATCAAAGACTGTATAAGAAAAGATACAGGAGAATATCTACTCACAGTATCTAATACAGCTGGTAGCAAAACTGTTGCTCTGCATCTTACAGTTTTGGATGTTCCTGGCCCACCAACTGGTCCTATTAATATTCTTGAAGTAACACCAGAACATATGGTTATTTCTTGGCGCCCTCCTAAAGATGATGGTGGAAGTCCTATAATAAATTATATTGTTGAGAAGCGTCAATCAAAGAAAGAAACATGGGGAGTGGTTAGCTCTGGAACAAGTCACACAAAAATTAAGATTCCACGACTTCAGAAAGGCTGTGAATATGTTTTCCGTGTCCGGGCAGAGAATAAGATAGGCATTGGTGCACCCCTTGATTCAGAACCAACAGTTGCTAAACATATGTTTGATGTACCATCCCCACCTGGTAAACCAACTGTTTATGATATTACAGAAAATGCTGCAACAGTGTCTTGGACCCTACCAAAATCTGATGGTGGAACTCCAATAACTGGTTATATACTTGAACGTCGAGAAGCGTCTGGTAAATGGGTGCGTGTCAATAAGACACCAATACTTGATATGAAATACAGAGTCACCGGTCTTTTCGAAGGCAACACATATGAATTCAGAGTTTTTGCAGAAAATATGGTGGGCTTAAGCAAGCCATCTCCAAGCTCTGATCCAATCAAAGCATCACGTCCTATTACTCCTCCTGGACCACCCATAAATCCAAAATTAAAAGACAAAACCAAAGAAACAGCTGATCTTGTGTGGACAAAGCCCCTCAAAGATGGTGGTAGCCCAATTCTGGGATACATTGTGGAATGTCAGAAAACTGGAACTACTCAGTGGAATAGGATTAATAAGGATGAACTTATTAGACAGTGTGCTTTCCGAGTGCCTGGGTTAATAGAAGGAAATGAATATAAATTCCGAATAAAAGCTGCCAACATTGTGGGAGAGGGAGAACCAAGAGAACTGGCAGAAACTGTACTTGCAAAGGATATTCTTTCTCCTCCAGAAGTAAGCCTAGATGTGACCTGTCGAGATGTAATCACTGTCCGAGTAGGCCAAACAATCCGTATTACTGGTAAAGTAAAAGGCAGGCCAGATCCTGACATTACATGGTCTAAAGACGGCAAAGTACTAGTCCAAGAAAAGAATGTTGAAATAGTTCATGACCTACCTAATGTTGAACTGCAAGTGAAAGAAGCCAAAAGATCTGATCACGGCAAATATATAATAGCAGCTAAGAACAGCTGTGGACATGCTCAGGCTTTTGCTGTTGTTAATGTACTTGACAGACCTGGACCGTGTCAGAACTTGAAAATAAGCTATGTCACAAAAGATTCTTGCATGATCGCTTGGGAGAGTCCAGTGGATAATGGTGGCTCTGAAATTACAAACTATATAGTAGAGTACCGTCAACCAAACCAGAGGGGATGGGCAATTGTCTCTTCTGATATCACTAAGCGTTTAGTAAAGGCAAATCTTGTAGAGAATCGTGAATACTTCTTCAGAGTTTGTGCAGAAAACAAAATAGGACCAGGTCCTTGCATTGAAACTAAGACTCCCATTCTTGCCATCAATCCTATTGACAAGCCTGGAGAGCCAGAAAACCTTCACATTGCAGAGAAAGGAAAGACATTTGTATATCTGAAATGGAGAAGGCCAGATTATGATGGTGGAAGTCCCAATCTAAGTTATCATGTTGAGAGAAAACTGAAAGATTCAGATGAATGGGAAAGGGTTCACAAAGGCAGCATTAAGGAAACACACTACATGGTAGATAAATGTGTTGAAAACAAGATTTACCAATTCCGAGTTCAAACCAAGAATGAGGCAGGTGAAAGTGACTGGGTAAAAACAGCTGAAGTTGTTGTGAAGGAAGATTTGCAGAAACCAGTTCTAGACTTGAAGTTAAGTGGGGTGTTAACTGTGAAAGCAGGTGACACAATTAGAATTGAGGCTGGAGTCAGAGGAAAACCACAGCCTGAAGTTGTATGGACAAAAGACAAAGATGCCACAGATCTAACCAGATCTCCAAGAGTCAGTATTGAAACAACTTCTGACACGTCTAAGTTTGTTCTAACAAAATCAAGGCGTAGTGATGGTGGGAAATACGTGATTACTGCAACTAACACAGCTGGCAGTTTTGTAGCATACGCTACTGTTATTGTCTTGGATAAACCAGGTCCTGTTAGAAATTTGAAAGTAACTGATATTTCAAGTGATAGATGTACTGTTACTTGGGACCCTCCAGAAGATGATGGTGGTTGTGAAATACAGAACTACATCCTGGAAAAATGTGAAAGCAAGCGCATGGTTTGGTCTACATACTCTTCCTCTGTCCTAACAAACTACGCAAATGTGACACGCCTCATTGAAGGTAATGAATATATATTCAGAGTTCGTGCAGAGAACAAAATGGGCACTGGTCCACCAACAGAAACACACCCAATTATTGCAAAAACAAAATATGATAGACCTGGACGCCCTGACCCTCCAGATGTCACAAGAGTCAGCAAAGAAGAGATGACTGTAGTCTGGAATCCACCAGAGTATGATGGTGGCAAATCAATTACAGGATACATTTTAGAGAAGAAAGAGAAACGATCACTGAGATGGGTTCCTGTTACTAAGACTGCAATCCCAGAGAGACGCATGAAGGTTACTAATCTCATCCCTGGTCATGAATATCAGTTCCGTGTCAGTGCTGAAAATGAAGTTGGACTTGGAGAACCAAGTTTGCCATCAAGACCAGTGGTAGCCAAAGACCCAATAGGTATCATACCACTATATTCTACTGGTTTTTATTTTCACATTAACATAACAGACTGCTAAATTACATAACTGTGTTCTTATCTGTAATTTTTTTTGTCTTTCAGAACCACCTGGTCCTCCCACAAACTTAAGAGTGGTTGATAGCACAAAGAGTTCCATAACCCTGGGCTGGGGAAAACCAGTGTATGATGGTGGTGCTCCAATTATTGGATATGTTGTGGAAATTAGACCAAAAATTGAAGGTGCTGATCCAGAAGCAGGATGGAAACGCTGCAATGTTGCTGCCCAGGTTATTCATACAGAATTTACAGCCACCAGCCTGGATGAGAACCAGTTATATGAGTTCAGAGTTTCTGCCCAAAACCAAGTTGGTCTTGGCCGACCAGCTGAACTGAAAGAAGCTGTATCTCCCAAAGAAATACTTGGTGAGTTTTTCCATCCTCTTTATGAGTATTTACATACAATCTTTACTTGCTCAGGTTTTATTTCATTTCATGTGCTAAACTTTGCATTTATTCCTTTGATTTCTTTGATTCTGTCTTTCAGAACCTCCTGAGATTGAGCTGGATGCAAGCATGAGAAAGTTAGTCACAGTAAGGGCTGGATGCCCTATTAGACTTTTTGCCATTGTTAGGGGTCGCCCAGCACCAAAAGTCACCTGGAGGAGAATGGGTATTGATAACGTTATCAGAAAAGGGCAAGTTGATCTGGTTGATACTATGGCCTTCTGTGTTATCCCTGATTCAACACGTGATGACTCAGGCAAATATTCATTGACGCTTGTTAATGCAGCTGGAGAAAAGGCTGTATTTGTGAACGTCAGAGTCTTGGGTAAGTAATAAGAGAAATATCGGTAAGATACGTTAAATGTTAATTGACAGAATCTTTATGGCCCCCAGATGCTACAGGTTTTGAGCACAACTGTATGAGATCACACTAGCTGCCCCTGCATAGGAAGCTATTAGAACCTTTTAATTTTTATTTATTAAAGAAGAAAAGAAAAGCATAAATTTATATATCTTTATAGATACACCCGGACCTGTGTCGGACTTCAAGGTTTCAGATGTCACGAAGATGTCATGCCATCTTTCATGGGGACCTCCAGAAAATGATGGTGGTAGCCCAGTGACTCATTACATTCTGCAGAAACGTGAGGCTGACAGGAAGACCTGGGGAACAGTCACTGCAGAACTAAAGAAAACTAGTTTCCAAATAGCTAACCTGGTACCCGGAAATGAATATTACTTTAGAGTAACAGCAGTAAATGAATATGGTTCAGGTGTTCCAACTGACATACCAAAACCAGTACTTGCAACAGATCCTCTAAGTAAGTATGCTTTAATGCACATTTCATGGGGTTTTTTTTCTACTTTTAATAAGAATTTGCATTTTTTTGAAAGCTGGTGTTTCTAAATTGGACAATGCTAGTAACTAATCAATGATGAATATTTCTCTCAGTTTCTTTAAAAAATGCAATCTATGAACACAGTACATTTGCAATTAAGATTTTTTTTTCTCTTTTCTGTATTGTCCTTGTTGAGACAGCATGTATAGCATCTAATAATTCAACAAGTAATCAATAGCCAAAACAATTTGGAAAGTCAGTGTTTAACGTGTTTCTGATTTTTTGCCCTGAAAGGTGAACCAGATCCACCAAGAAAACTTGAAGTTACTGAAATTACGAAGAATAGTGCTACTTTAGGCTGGCTGCCACCATTACGTGATGGAGGTTCTAAAGTTGACGGGTACATTGTTAGCTACAAAGCAGATGATCAACCAGCGGATCACTGGACAGAATATTCAGTTGTTAAAGATCTCTCCATTGTTGTAGCTGGTCTGAAAGAGGGAAAGAAGTACAAGTTTAAAGTGGCAGCTAGAAATGCTGTAGGAGTAAGTTTGCCAAGAGAAACTGAAGGCATGTTTGAAATTAAAGAACAGCTCAGTAAGTAACAATTTAAATACTACCTACATTGCAATATTCTGCTTTAATAACAAAATGAATAAGCATTCTAGTTCTTTGAGTTAGTCTCAGAAAACACATGTTTTATGAAGTGATCTGGAGGATTATGGTTAACTGTATTGTATACTTTGACAGGTCAGAAAGGATGAGAATTGGTTCAGAATTATGAAAGAAATTATTAAAGAAAGTTTGCAGGTATGGTTTCAGCTGGAACCAGAAAATAGGAGCTAAAGAAAAATAACAAATTCTTTCAATGAACTTAAAATGAAAGAGTCAGAATGGTAGTATGAGAGATAAATGGAGACAAAAGTGCAACCTGTTTTAAGATAAGGGAGAGTAAATTGTTTATAATTTAGAGTTGGTTGAGAATGCAAAGCAAAAGGCAGGAAGGACAGGCTGGTCTAACTGAGGTGTTAGGGTCCTTGAGGCACAGGAAGATGTAGGGGTACAAGGCAGATGAGAAGAACCTTCTTCATTCGTGACATGGAAAAAGGAAGAGAGAGGTACAGGGGCAAAAGAGAGTAAAACTAGCTGATGACCGGAAGAAAAGTACTCCAAACATACTTCCAGGTTTCTTTTGGACTAAATTGGAAAGATTTTGTTCAAGAGAAGTAGGAGAATGGATTCTATTCTACTGAAGAATAATTTAAGTGTACGAAAAGATCAGCTGTGGAAATGGGTTTAGTTTAGTGAGAACTTCAGTCTTTCTTTTCCCCTCCTTCATGTTTGTCTTGTAGAAAGTCAGCAATAAGTGAGCAACAACACATTCCAGCTATAAAAAGGAATTATGTGTGATGCGTTAATAATGCACATGTGTCTATATAAACACATGGGAGAGCAATGCAAACTCAGATACATTCTCTCTTATAGCCTGCACAATAATGTAAAGTAAGACTGGAATAGATACTGCCCATTGTAGAATCTCTAGTTGTCCATAAGTGGAACCTAAGTTAAAAATTACCAAGTCATTCCTATTTGTTATTGCTCTTGAGAAAGAAGCAGAAAATTTTCACATGAAAACATAAGAAAAAGTAAATTAAGAAATTGACCTTATATGCCTATGTGTGATTTTTTTTCAGTCCCACCCAAGATCCTGATGCCAGATCATGTTCACATTAAAGCTGGAAAGAAACTGAGAATTGAAGCTCACGTATATGGGAAACCTCAGCCAGTCTGTAAATGGTTGAAAGGAGATCAAGACGTAGTTACATCCAGTCGCCTTGCTGTGCATAAAGCAGAAAAGTCTTCTGTTCTTATCATTAAGGATGTGACTAGAAAGGATTCTGATTTTTACACTCTAACTGCAGAAAATAGCTCTGGTACTGATAGCCAGAAAATCAGAGTGATAGTCATGGGTATGTCCCATTTGATTATTTTTAAAATCAGATTTATACAAAACTAGTTTTACTATATTCCAGTGATTGCCACTTTTTTTTCATCCCTTTTTTCTTAATATGCTATTTTGTGCAGATAAACCAGGTCCACCGCAGCCTCCATTTGATATATCTGAAATAGACGCTGATGCTTGCACTCTTGCATGGCATATACCTCTTGAAGATGGTGGCAGTAACATTACAAACTATGTAGTTGAGAAATGTGATGTAAGCCGAGGAGACTGGGTAACAGCTTTAGCTTCTGTCACAAAGACAAGCTGCAGAATTGGAAAACTGATTCCTGGAGAAGAGTATATGTTCCGCGTTCGTGCTGAAAATCGTTTTGGGATTTCTGAGCCACTTGTTTCTGGCAAGATGATTGCAAGGTTCCCATTTGGTATGTCAGCTTTTGATAGTAGCATTTCTCTTCTTAATCCTCCTCATAAGAAAGCATGTGACTGATATCCATTTTTTAATTTCTTTCTAGATGTTCCTAGTGAACCAAAGAATGCACGTATTACCAAGGTCAATAAAGACTGCATTTTTGTTGCCTGGGATAGACCAGATAGTGATGGAGGCAGTCCAATCACCGGTTATCTCATTGAGCGCAAAGAAAGGAACAGTTTACTGTGGGTGAAAGCTAATGACACAGCTGTGCGCTCCACAGAATACCCCTGTGTGGGACTCATAGAAGGTCTTGAGTATACTTTCAGAATTTATGCGCTGAACAGAGCTGGAGCAAGTAAGCCTAGTAAACCGACTGAGTTTGTCACAGCAAGAGCACCAGTTGGTAAGCCAAACATACCAATAGCTTGCAACAGACTACTGTTTTATGGTCGTTTTCAATGTATCTGCAACTCTTTATGATCTTCAGTTTGCCGTTATGTTTATTTTTTCACATTTACTGCACTGTTGAGGGCACTGTAGCTATGTTGTGAATATTATAGAATCCAGCAATATTAAAGCCATTTTTTACTTTGTTGGCCTTTTTTGGCAAAACAATCTATAGAATGATCTTATTTTCTTTAGATCCCCCTGGAAAACCTGAAGTTATTGATGTCACAAAGAGTACCGTATCACTGGTATGGACAAGACCAAAGCATGATGGTGGTAGCAAACTTATTGGATACTTTGTTGAAGCTTGCAAATTACCTGGTGATAAGTGGGTTCGGTGCAACACAACTCCTCATCAAATACCCCTAGAAGAGTATACTGCTACTGACTTGGAAGAAAATGCTCAGTATCAATTTAGAGCTATTGCCAAGACAGCAGTTAACATTAGCCGACCTTCAGAACCTTCTGATCCTGTGACTGTTCATCCAGAAAATGGTAAGAAATGTAAAAGTATTTCAAATGCTGTGAATCTGTGCATATTTAAACTATATCTGATGTGAATATTAAGATGTTTATCTCTTACTAGATGGACTAATTCTTGGGCTTTTTCCTTTCAGTTCCCCCCAGAATAGAGCTGGATCTGTCTATGCAATCACAGCTTACAGTAAAAGCTGGAACTAATGCGCATTTGGAGGCAAATGTATATGGCAAACCAATGCCAACAATCACCTGGAAGAAAGAAGGAGAAGTTTTAAAGCCATCTGAAGGTGTTAAGATCACCACTAAGAGAAATCTGTCTGCAGTTGAGTTGTTCAGTGTCAACAGGAAGCAAACAGGAGACTATACTATTACTGCTGAAAATGCAAGTGGATCAAAGTCAGCAACCATTAAGCTTAAAGTACTTGGTAAGCTAAAGACTGTCTGTTAAGCAATGCATTTATAGTTAAATGATATAGTAAGATAAAGAGCTATAACAATGTGATGTTCATTCTTCTAGATAAGCCTGGTCCACCAGCCTCCGTTAAAATCAAACATATGTATGCCGATCGTGCAATGCTTTCTTGGGAGCCTCCTCTGGAAGATGGAGGTTCAGAAATTACTAACTACATTGTAGACAAACGTGAAACAAGCAGACCAAACTGGGCCCAAGTCAGTGCCAATGTGCCCATTACAAGCTGCACAGTGGAGAAACTAATAGAAGGACATGAGTATCAGTTCCGCATATGTGCTGAGAACAAATATGGTGTTGGAGACCCTATCTTGACTGAGCCAGCAGTTGCTAAGAATCCATATGGTATGTGCTTTGTGGGATACCTTTACTAACCATTGGGGGGGGAAGTTGTACAGTTATGAATGTAAATATAACTTTCACATAAAACTTCACAGATGTTCCTGGACCTTGTGACCCACCAGTAATTAGTAACGTAACAAAAGACTTCATGACTGTCAGCTGGAAGCCACCAGCGAGTGATGGTGGGTCCCCAATAACTGGTTATATACTTGAGAAGCGTGAAACTAAGGCTCTTAACTGGACAAAGGTAAACAGAAAGCCTGTCATTGAAAGAACTGTTAAGGCTACTGGACTCCAAGAAGGAACAGAATATGAGTTCCGTGTGATAGCATTGAATAAGGCTGGACCTGGCAAGCCTAGCGCACCATCTAAAGCAGTGTATGCTCGGGATCCTCAATGTAAGCTAAAAGTCTCAGATATTTTTCATGACAATTATTTCCAAACACTTTTATACAGCATTTGCTACAACTACTTCATTATTTTAATTTGCAGATCCTCCTGGTCCACCTGCTTTCCCAAAAGTGGTTGATACTACTCGTAATTCAATAAGCCTGTCATGGAGCAAGCCAGCGTATGATGGAGGAAGCCCCATTATTGGTTATCTAGTAGAAGCAAAAAGAGCCGACACAGACAACTGGGTCAGATGCAATCTACCCAAGAATTTACAGGCTACACAGTTTGTGGTAACAGGTCTGATGGAAGATACAGAGTACCAGTTCCGTGTTTATGCTGTCAATAAGATTGGATACAGTGATCCAAGTGATGTTCCTGATAAGCACACTGCCAAAGACATTTTAAGTATGTTCACTGAAAACAAGTTACTTTCTTTACTTTTGTTTTAATTCATGGGATGGGTTCCAAAGACAAGGTTTGGCATGGATCACAGAAGCAGGTTAATTTGGAATGAGTTGTTTCTCAAAAAATGTAGGCTAAAAGTGCATGATTTGGAAGAGAGTAGGGCAGTTAGCAACTGACTAGAATCTGACTGGTGTCTGATCTTTTCATTTGCATTCTGGTTTGGGTCTCTGAGAATTTCTTTCTTTCTCTAATCCTAAAATTAAGACTTCTCAGAGCTCTCTTCTGTTCTTAAAATTTTCAGACTTTGTCACGTCTTCTAAATAATTCAAACTCAATGTTACCATTCTAAGTATCTGTATGGCATACAATTTAATTGTATGATGCTTATTCCTCAAGAGCCATGATAGCTTCTGTATGTATTTTGCTATACAAACAAAAGCATTGCTTCACAGAACTGTCTGGGTGCAAGATACGTAGTACAGTCCAGGAGGATTTGGAACTCCTTTAATTTCTAGAGGAACTAGAAATCGTATTCATATGATAAGCAATGTAAATGTTAGTAAAGGCAGAAAAAAAAAAAAGGAAGTTAAATCATAGAATCATAGAATCACCAGGCTGGAAGAGAACCATCAGATCATCAAGTCCAACCATTCCTATCACACACTAAACCATGTCCCTCAGGACCTCGTCCACTTGTGCCTTAAACACCTCCAGGGAAGGTGAATCAACCACCTCCCTGGGCAGACTGGGCAGACCCTTTCCGTAAAAAACTTCCTCCTAATCTCTAGCCTAANCTCTCAGCCTCCTCTTCTCTAGCCTAAAAAACCCCAGCTGTTCCTCATAGGGCCT
>WAAB01020629.1:0-11135 GCA_013389865.1 Piaya cayana | reverse complement strand
TTTTCTTTAATAAATATTTTTTTCATTTAGCCAAAAAGAAATAATTATTTCTTAATCCAATAAAGCTAAAAGTACCTAGTATATCCATAGGGATGTAGGTGATGACTCAATTAATAGTTAACTGATTTTGTCTTGCCAAAGTCACATTTTAAATAAAAGTAGATTATAAAAAATGCCTGTGGAGATCACAAGAGCAATGTATATCGATATATACATTGATAAATGCAGAGACTAACAACAACTTAAAAATACAAGTAGGGACTTGGCTATTTGGTGGCCTTTGAAGACAATTTCTGTAGACAAGAATTCTGGAGGGTGATTGCAAACCTGCTGATTTTGGATTACATTGAAATAAGATGCTATTAGTGCAATAGAAGTCATTTCTTCCATTGTTCAGGCAAGTCATAGGCAGAGGAAGTTAGGAAATAAAATAATAGGCCAGACCCAGGCTAGCTAGCAAAACCAGCAGAATGGGCCATCCATCTACCTGCTGTTGCACTTCTTATGAACTCCCATACCAGCGCTGCAGGAAAAGTTTGGTGGCTTGTGTAGTTATGCTGGGCTACGAATGGTGAGAATTGAGGGGCAGATGCATCCGCCCCCTTCCATCGCTTCAGCCAGATTCAGGCATCAGGGTTTTTTTGACAGCTAGGGCAGGGGGAGCACCATCCTGAAGTAATGTCAGTACTACCTACGAGAACACATGTCATTGCAGTAAGAATGTGCAGAAAAGAATAACTTAAATGGAGACAAAATCAAGAAAGTGGAGGAACCAATAGAGTTCCAAGAACGAAGCACTAAAAAGGCAGTTGGGAAGGCTGTGTTGGCATGCTGAATAGGAAAACAAAAGGAAGACTAGCTTGCAGTATCTAGCATTTTTTTAAAATTGTTTTTTAGGAACAAGAGACCTCTGACTCTGTAGTTAACACAACTGTATGAAGATGATTGTAGTGCAACAGACTAGGAGAAGGAAAGATTAGATTAAACAATATTTATGTAGGCTAGATGTATTTAGGTCAACAGCATCTGATGTCCTTAAACTACATAAGAAGCCGGTTAATGTTCACAAATATTTTCTGTAACTATTGGAAGAGAGGAAGTCCCATAGAACTGCCAAACAAAAAATCATACTTATCCTCAAAAGAGAAATTATAGACCACTTTGAGGAACTTCAGTACTTAAAGTTATCTTGAGAACATATACAGTTTTACTAGAACTGCATTAAGAAATATATTAGCGTTATTAGAACTGCATTAGGACGAAATGGTAAACAGTTGGTATACAAGCATCTAGAGGATAACAGAGGAATAGAAGTGTCCAACGTAGATTTGTATGAACAAAAATACTTCTCCCTTTTCAGATGAAGAGTTAAAAGGAAAACAATAAATGATGAATTTAGCCATCAGGGCTACCACTAGAGCAATGTTTTCAAAAGCAACCAACTAAACACCTTGCCTAGAGAATGCACATTGAGTGCATCACATATAATGAAACAGTGGTTATCACAATTCACTCATAGGCTTAAATAACATTCAGCTGATGGCTGGAGGGGATCCATTCTGTCCTTAATTTAACTGTGCTTTTGTTAGTGATTTGAATCCTACAATGAGGAATATTTGTAAATCTGTATACTTATATGTATGTATGTAAGTATGCATATACAAACATTGTTTGTATTGGATTGTGTCTTAATGGAAGTGTATTAAGACAGCTCATCTTTTGGTTTTGTGATTCTAAAATACTACCCAGTATGTAATGTAATGCCCGTATACCTGTGTAAAAGCTTGTGGTATTTAAGAAAGGTCTAGAAGGAGAAAAGTCTTGGTAGAAAGATTAAATGAGAAACTAAAAAGAATCTCTGAGGAAGGAAACTTTAGACCATGAACTTCCAGCCTAAAGATGTGTAAAACCATATCTGTGACGCTCAAAATGTTTCGATATCTATATTGTCTGAATATTGCATTGTTGAAAACAACTACTCTTCCAAATACTTGGAGTTGCTAAAGCCACCTTTACACTAGTCTGGTATTGTACAATTCTTCCATTTTCTGACTAGGTTCTTGCTTTTCATCCCAATGAGAACTGGTTTTCTGAAAGTATCCCTGTTATTGCAAAAACATTTGAGGCACCATCTGCACCAGTCAACATAGTTCCCAGAAACACCAGTTTCCAGCTAGAATGGAGTGCTCCTCTGCAAGTCAATGAAACCAGCTTCTGGTTTGAGCTACATAAGGTAAAAATACTTCTTAGGTTTTTTTCCAGATCAGAGTAAATTTAACACACTTGGTCCTGGTGAGCAAGACAGGGTGGCAATATGTATATGAAGACTCTCAGTAGTTAATTTGGGCATGGTGATATCAGTTGTACCGGCTCAGAAGGAGCAGGATGGAGGCAATGTTTGGCAGGAACAAGGGGGAATGCAGCTGTAGCATTTAATACTCCACAGTGTCAAAGGACATCTTGGATGACCCCACCAAAATTCCTCACGGGTCTCCTGTTTCTTTAGAGTCCCCTCTCTCTTTCCTCACTGCCCTCTCTCAACATGGTTTGTAGCTACAAATCCTATGTGTGCCCTGCACAAGAAAGACAAGAAAGTGGTCTTCAGTATTAAATATCATCTAAAACCAATTTTATTTTCTGATGATAGAGATTAGAAGAAAATGATGAAGAGAAAAATGTGTCCAGTAGTGCAGACAGTGGAAGTAAGTGCTGCAGTGACAGCGGCATGAATGGAAGCTTCAGATTTTTATGTCTGGACCACTGGGCACAGAAAATGTCATGTGATACACTGGATGACATAGATTCCTTAATATAGATAAACAGGTATCTTAATACAGATAAACACAAAACATTTCCCATCTGCCCTAAAAAAAAATGTCATAGCACAATTCCACTAAACTACCTCCTTTCAATTACATCATGGCAAGCTGAACTCATGAGTACATCATGGTGATCCAGAAATACAAGCTGCTCAGAGATAAGCAAGAGGAGAGCTCCTTTTGGCTGTGCAAAGAGGTCACTTAATCTGTGTCCTTTGCAGATGCCAAGACTTGTATGCCTCCTGAAAACAAAGGAAAACCTAGGTTTTGTGCCCTTGATGTCTAAGATTGAATGAAACTGCATATGCATAATCTCTCCCCTATGATATTAAAAAGTGGGAATCTACCCAAGAATAGAACTATGACACACTTTCAGCAGAAATTAAGAAAGCTGACCACAACAATATTGTTTTTCTCTAGTGGCAAACAAAAAGTGACTGGTTTTCTCCTGCAAGCACAGAGTGCACATCAGAAGATCTTGTTTACACATGCAACCTCACAGGAACGCTTCCTTCAACCAACTACTTTGTAAGAGTAACAGTAGTTTATGTTACAGGATTCAAAAGCACTTCCTCTTCAACAAGCTTTAAAAGTACAGGTAAGCACTTAATGTAACAAGATTTTAAGACTATGTTCAAGATGTGAATATTCAAACACAATATTTTGTAGAATTTATCAGGCAGTTTTTATATACTAATAACCAATAATTGTGTAGGTTTTAAAAATAGGCAACACAGTACCATATCTGCATAAGTAATAAGGCAAAATAAATTACTTTCATTTTCAATTGGAGTGGGGAAAAAGGAGCTGAAATGAAATACTTACGTGCATGTAAACTCATGTAAACTGGTGAAAAGCTGCATATGAAATAAAATTTTGAAATTTGTCCATTGCAAAGGGAAGTTCAAAAATCCATCCTCCATGAGGGTTGTTGATGTAAATCCTCCATCTTTTTACACAACCAAACACCCATATGCACATATAATTTTTTCTCTGTGGCCACTAGCAGTTTGTCTTGCTATAAACACATTTTAAGTGTTCTGTTTCTTCCCTCATTTGGCCTAAGCTGGTGTTCCCAGTAAGCCTGGAGTTCCAAAGAGAGTAGAAGACACTAAAAACACTCTACAGTGGGAAAAGGCTGATGACAATGGAAGCAACCTGACCTACTACATCTTAGAAAGCAGGTAAGCTACTTGAGCCTGCATTCTTCCCATAGGGAGCAGCCAAGAACAATGCTGGATGTGCAGGGGCTGATAGGAAGAGTGAAATATCAATGGCAAAAATGGACCTTCTCATGTGAGCTCTTTCTTGGGTAAACTAGGTAGCCATCATTTCCAGAAATTCCAGGAGAACTTAAGAGAAAATATACACTAGCAACATTTCCAGACTCTGAAATAAAGGAATATATTTGAATATATGTTGGTGAATTAGATGATTTGTTGACATTTTCAAATTATGACTTTCAAGCATTTAGTTTGTATTCTCAGCTAAAATATTCTTTAAAATATTTTAGTGTTTGGAAGACTCATGGAAAAATGTTATAAAGTGACCAGAATGAATCATAAAGTATTCCCACCAATGTGGAATGACTAGATAATTTTTAAATTGCTCTGTCATCAAATACAGATTGCCTGGACTATATATGTTGCCACCACCTTCTATGGCAAGGTGACCCACTTACTGGATGACGGAAAGGCTGTGGATGTATCTTCTTGAACTTCAGTATAGCCTTTGACAGAGTTTCTCACAGCATTCTGCTATGGAAACTGTCAGCCTCTGGCCTGGACAAGCGTACACTCTCCTGGGTGAAAAATTGGTTGGATGGCTGGGTCCAAAGAATTAATTCCAGCTGGGGCCAGTCACAAGTGGGATTCCCCAGGGCTCAGTGCTGGGTCCAACCCTGTTCAATGTCTTCATCAATGACCTGGATGAAGGCATTGAGTGTACCCTTAGTAAGTTTGCAGATGACACTAAGCTGGGTGGAAGTGTCGATCTGCTGGAGGGTAGGGAGGTTCTGCAAAGGGATCTGAGCAGGCTGGACCACTGGGCTGAAGCCAAAGGGATGAAGTTTAACAAAGCTAAATGTTGGGGCACAACAACCTTGTGTTCTGCTACAAGCTTGGGGAAGTGTGGCTGAAAAGCTGCTGGGAGAAGGACCTTGGGGGTGTTTGCCAACAACTAGCTGAACATGAGCCAGCAGTGTGCCCAGGTGGCCAAGAAGACCAATGGCATCTTGGCTTGTATCAGAAACAGCATGACCAGCAGGGCCAGGGAGGTTCTTCTCCCTCTGTACTCAACACTGGTGAGACTGCTCTTTGAATCCTGTGTTCAGTTCTGGACCCCTCACCACAAGAAAGATGTTGAGGCTCTGGAGCGAGTCCAGAGAAGAGCAGTGAAGTTGGTGAAGATGTTGGAGAACAAGTCTTATAAGAGGTGTCTGAGGGAACTGGGGTTATTTAGCCTTGAGAAGAGGAGGCTGAGGGGAGACCTTATTGCTCTCTACAACTACCTGAAAGGAAGTTATGGAGAGGAGGAAGCTCGCCTCTTCTCCCAAGTGACAGTCTGCCCAGTGAGGTGGACGAGTCACCATCTCTGAAGGTATTTAAAGGACGGGTAGGTGAGGTGCTCAGGGACACAGTTTAGTGGCAAACAGGAATGGCTGGACTCCATGATCCGAGAGGTCTTTTCAAACTTGGTGGAGAGTCTATGATTCTATGATAATTAGGCATCTATAGAATTTCAATTCACGCTTATTTCTATGGTTACACTGGAAGGGCTGAACGAACAAGTTAGTATGTTATTGTGGGTAGTAATTTAGAAACTTTTTTTTTTTTGGCCATGACTCTGGAACAGTCTGTTTAATGCAATCAATGCAAGGTTAATTAATGCATTATTTTAAAATGAGAAGAGTCCATCTTCTGAGATATTCCTATGACTTTGTTTGAAATCAGAATTGACAGAGAAGAAATTTTTTGAACTTGGCTATTATTTCTTGTTCCTCATTTTATTATTTCTGTGTCTATGAAAACTAAGGACTGACAGCACTCTGGAGCTGGGCATACTTTACCTATATAAGTTTTCACCCAGACATATTTTCCTGGTGCTGTGATCTTTCTTCATTCAGTTCTGTGAGTGTACAGCAGCATTGACCTGCATGCTATGAGACCACAATAATTTTCATATGCTGACAGACAGTTTGTACCTGGCCTTCTGTGGATGGGTAAAGAAAGGACAGTCCTTTGGTCTGTGTTGGGGTTGTGCTTCAGCCATTGTGTTTTCCAGGCTTCATCTTCTTATTAATCTTCAGAATCATAATGCGTCGTTGAAATGATTTTTTGTTTTAGTTTAATGAAATAGGCTTTTCTCCTGCAACTTGAAAGTGCATATGCTGATGTTTTTGACTGCATTTCACTTTGATCATCATGGTCCTTTTAAGCCACATAGAAAAGTGTTAAGTCAGTTGCTCAGAATTCCATAAAATATTTGCATAGTCCTTTGAAATAACCCATTTTTTGTACAGCTCGGGTAGGAATGTGTACACCCCAAGGACATGAACACGTAGTTTCCCTGTGACTTTCTGATTAAGAAGTATTTGACCTTTTTTCTGCATTATAAAGTGTGTTGGGAGAATAATTGATATGCTTATAAAGGTCAATTCCAATGAAATATTATGGTCCTGAAATATTATTTCATGGCATGAAATGATACGGCCTTTCAAGTTTAAGTACATGGTCTTCTTTTGGTTGGTGAATAATCAGCTCTGAATTTATTGTGAGCAATCAATCTCAGTCCAATGGGGAAAGGAAGAAATGTACCCAGCAGTCAGCAGATGCTATGGGAAACTGGCTAGCTAAAGAATTGTCTTCACTGCCAATGACTTGCTTCCTGTTTAGTTTGTGAAACCTGATTCACAAGAGCACTGAATTACTCTGGGCTCAGGAAAGCAAAAGCCTCTAACAGGAGACAAAAAAAAATGTTTATTTTTTCTGAACGTTAAATAAAAAGATTTTTAAATATTGGCTGTGAAGTGTATGCTGAAATAGGTGAAAAGGTGCTGGAGATGTTTATGTTTAAAATATTCTAGCATTTGATTTCTAATGCCAAGTTAAAGACGCATGACTCCTAGCATTGCTGAAATTACATAGTATGATTTTCTGCTCCACAGCCAAACCCCCACAAACAGACTGAGCTTTCCTGCAGGGAAAGAGACATGAAGGCCATTGAGGTGAAGCAAAAAACAAGGGTATAGCAGTAAACAGCCCTCATAGAATTAGTGATGTACTTGTGTTATTTCGCTATGCCCATTGCAGGAAGCAGTCTGACAATACCAGTAAAGTGAAGCCCTTGTGGGAGCTGGTTTACAATGGCTCCTGTGGCAGTATTTGCATATGGGAGGCCAAGAACTTGGAAGGAACTTTCCAGTTCAGAGCAGCAGCTGCAAATGTGCTGGGGCTTGGTGAATACAGTGACACAAGCAAGGACATCATTTTGGGTGAAGGTATGTCTTGTACTTTATTACTCTATTAATCAAGTTTTTTATTCAGAATAATTTTATTGACTTCTGAAAATATGCTGCTTCTCATTTATCCCAATTTGCCTCTCTGTGGCCCTGCAGTATGCATTATGGTATGGTTCTTGAAGTAAGGGCAACCATCCATGCTGGGTAAGGGTGTATTACTTCTTTTCTTCAGTCAGAAACTTAGAATTACATTTTGTGGGTGATTTTGAAAATCCCACTTTGTGTGGCCAAACAGTTTGGCATTTTCTTTTTCCATGTACACAGTAGGTCATCACGGCAGGACCGACCCACTCCTGCAGGATGATTAAGTCTGACCAAGTGTAGACATCTACATACAGCCTACAGAAGAGCTTTGTGCTGAGAGACACTTACACGGTAGAAGGCTAAAGGGTTCTCTCAGGTTTGCTCAGCTCCATAGCACTGATACAGATTGTATACACAGTCATTTACCCAGTTTTCACCTTCTGTTTAATAGACACTATGACTTCCCCGGACACCATCATTGCCATTGCTGCTGTGACAGGAGTTGTTGTGCTGGGCTTGACTGTGCTCGTCCTCTTTGGTTTTGGTATGTGCCTGAATTTTTACATACTCTTGGTTCTTAGGTCTCAGTAAAATGCAATTCATGTGGTAGGAGATCATTGGCCCCCAGGCTTAGGGAAATGCTGAACAATGCTGGGAGCTCAGGGTGGGAGCTCAGGGTAGGAGCTGAGGGGAATTCGAATGTTCTCATCTTTCATGGCCCTAAGTGGCTGGTTGTATTTTCAGTATCTAGGACAGGATATCAATTCACTGTGTCCTCAGACATTAATTGATGTTGATTCCCTTCAAGGAGAGAGAGTACAGGAATGCTGAAGGAGTTCTAATATTCTTGTGTATTCATATTAAAATCTGTACCTTGTAATTCTCAACTTGAGTACTGCATCTGTTCACCAGACTTCAATTTTTCTTCCTCTTAATCTTTGTCGCTGATGAAAAGATGCAGAGATGTAGATGTCCACATATGGTGGTCCTGCTCTCTCACTCCTCATTGTCTCCCTGGGATATAACACCAGCCCTTTGGGTCTGGGTATTTGTGACGTAGAAAAGTGGATGTCTGACTATTTTCTTAGATCATGGAGCAGTTGTTTGTCTTTTGAGGGGAAAAAAAGGTGGTCAGATGCAAATGTTTGTACTTACATGAGCTGCTGGGGGGGTCACATTGTCATGTTGAACAGAATAAAATAAAACCTCTAGCCTTTCATCCTGCTTGCATGCTGGAATGCTCTCAGAGTGAAATACCTGACAATCAGCTTTCCTGTTCCAGTATGGCTTCAGAGACGGAAATCCAGCAAAACATCCTTACCTGGACAGATAGTGTTTATCAAGGAAGATAAAGAACTAGCTCAACTCAGAGTGGCAGCTGAAACAGTGGGACTAGCCAATGCATGTTATGCTATCAGGTACGTTGTTGGAGCAAATGTATTCTCAGTACAAAAATATCCAAGACAGCTTCCCTGGGCTGTTTTTTATCAGTGCACTCATTCCTTACACCTCAAGATGGAATTAAGGGCTGCATCTGCACTGCAGGGCAGGTCTGCTCTGAAGCACATCCTGCCATGCTGTCTCCCAGGCATGTACCCTGCCCCAGATTACCCATTGCCCACCCTACAAGTTCATATTAGCAACAAACACAAGTTCACAGGGAAGGAAGAAGAGCTGATGTTTCTGAATAGCTTCCAAAACATCCAGGCTTCATCTGAGCTCCCCTTAAACGTACCTGATGAGACAAATAGTACCAGAATCATTTGAGGAAAAATTTTAATGACATTCCTATTTATTAACAAGTGACTAGTATTGCTGTTTTGTAGCATTCTTCCTTCACAGGCAGAGATTGAATCATTGCCAGCTTTCCCTCGGGACAAACTGAGCTTACACAAGTTGTTAGGAAGTGGAGCGTTTGGAGAAGTATACGAAGGGACTGCAGTAGATATCCTGACAGATGCAAGTGGAGAAACCAAAGTAGCAGTCAAGGTAATCACAGCTGGCAACAGAACGGGATGGACAAAGAGATTTGGCTCAGAGGTCATACCACAGAAAAAGATGGTGACAGATTTAGGTATTTCCTTGCAATAGTTCTTTCAAGTAAATTAAGCTGAGCCTATGTCTTTGTAATAATTGCTGGAAAATACTGAGTATTGAAGGCCATGTCTATGTCTGATTTCTTTACTTAAGCTCTACCCAATAATGGTAATGGTGAACTAAGTGTTAGTACATTTTTGCTTTCTATTGAGCAGACTTTGAAGAAGGGTGCAACAGACAATGAGAAGAGTGAATTCTTGAAGGAGGCACACTTAATGAGGTAGGGACAGCGTTGCCACTGGGCACCCTTCAAAACCAATGTCACTTGAGGGTTGGATGTAACACTTTCCTCTAATTATTTATGCCATTGTGTCATTTTTGGTGTGTTTTCTTATTTCTGCTAAAAAAAAGTAAATAACTTCTAATGTATCATAAGAAAATAAAGCTATAAACTGAGTAGGAAAAATTAAGATACAGACTGCAAGTTCAGTATGCTCACTTCATGGATTTATTGGGGTTTGGACTGATGTAATTAATTATCTTTGCTCTCCTAGAACTATGTTAATTGTTAAAGTCAATTGGGCAACATTTGGCTAGTCCCATTTTATCAAAATAAACACCAAAACAAGCCAACATATTGAAGTTTCTGTTTACTGTGGAAACTGTGTTTTAAAAAACTACATACTTGCCACTAGAGGTTGCCACATACCTCTTCTGTCGAGGCAGACATAAAAGAAATAATGCATCTGTCACCAGTGAGAAAATTTCACATAGAAAGATCTGTGTGTTTGACAGAAATCTGGTTTTCCACAATCTCCGCAGAGAAAAGCAGAAGTTGAGCTGAAGTTTTCAGCTGGTAATATAAGACAGAGAATATGGTTCAGTTTTCACACACACTTCTCTGACTTCTATTTCATGACTGCAGAATTAGAATCATCATTTGAAAAATGAAAAAAATTATATCCTGTACAGAAAATATAGTGTTACTGGATTTGGAATTGGTTTTAACAGGATTCTTGGTTGTGTTTCCAAAAGCTGTGGATACAGTGTGATTTAACTTCAGTAAAACCTTTGATACAGTTCCTCACAGCATTCTGTTTGAGAAACTGTCAGCCTCTGGCCTGGACAGGGGCACACTGCTGGGTAAAAATCTGGTTGGATGGCCAGGCCCAGAGAGTGGTAGTAAACGGAGTTAAATCCAGCTGGAGGCCAGTTACAAGTGGGGTTCTCCAGGGCTCAGTGCTGGGTCCAGCCCTGTTCAATGTCTTTATCAATGACCTAGATGAAAGCATTGAGTGCACCCTTAGCAAGTTTATAGACGACACTAANCATCTTGGCTTGTATCAGAAACAGTATGGCCAGCAGTACAACGAAGGAAGTGATTCTATCCTGTGCTCTGCATTGGTGAGGCCACACCTTGAATTCTGTGTTCAGTGTTGGGACCCTCACTACAAGAAAGACATTGAGGTGCTCAGCCATGTCCAGAGAAGAGTGATGAAGCTGGTGAAGGATCTGGATAACAAGCCTTATGAGAGGTGACTGAGGGAATTGAGGTTGTTTAGCCCAGAGAAAGGGAGGCTGAAGCAAGACCTTACCACAGTCTACAACTACCTGAAAGGATGTTGTAGTGAGGTGAGTGTTGGTCTATTCTCCCAAGTGATAGGAGGAGTTGAAATGGCCTCAGGTTGTACCAGGGAAGGTTCAGACTGGGCGTTGGGAAAAATTTCTTCATCAAA